>JAEPRB010000139.1:0-107237 GCA_016758965.1 Circinella minor | reverse complement strand
TTTTCTAAAAAAAAAAAATATCTTTATCTTTCCCATGTGGAGTTTTTTTTATTATTATTATCTTTATTACATTTTTAATGTATAAAGTAGACCAATTGGAATCGTGAGAAAAGGAAAAAAAAAAAAAAGAGAACACGTTTATTTTATTCAAAAAAAAAAAAAAAAAGTGAGAGAGAGAAAAAAAAAAAAGAGAAAATTCATTATTGTTTATAAATTGTAGATGGGGGAGGAGAAACGGGTTTTTCATGTGTATAATATGTTCATTTATTCATTAAAAGAGTTATGAAAAGGAAAATTTTAAAATTCTTTATTTTTATTTTTTTTTTAATAACATGCTTTATCATTTTTTTTTCTTTTTTTTATTATTATTATTATTAATAGGACAAAACGATACAGTAAGAACCGTACGAGTAGTAGCCAAAGATGCTAAAACAGGCAAACAAATCAAGTTGTCTTATGTTAATAAAAAAGTGACTGGAAATGGATCCTTTGGCGTTGTGTATCAAACACGTTTATTAGATACCAATGAAGATGCTGCAATTAAAAAAGTACTTCAAGATAGACGATTCAAGGTAAAAAAAAAAAAAACAAAAGATTATTCATATCTCTTAAAAAATGAGGAAATTAACCCTTGTTTTTTCATTCATTCTATTGGAATTTTTTTTTGGTTTTTAGAACCGTGAATTACAAATTATGCGGATAGTAGATCATCCTAATGTATGTCGATTAAAATCTTATTTTTATAATCAAGTTGAAAATAAGGTAAATATATAATGGTGGGGGAGGGGAGAAAGGATGTTAATTATTTTGATGGCGCTGTGGGTCATGTATATATATATATAAATGAGAGAGAGATACTAATTATAATTATTATTATAGCAAGATGAAGTATACCTTAATCTAGTAATGGAATATGTTCCCGATACATTATATCGTGCTATAAGACATTATGCCAAGCAAAAACAAACCATGCCAATCATGTTGGTGCGTGTTTATATGTATCAAGTGCTTCGATCACTTGCTTATATTCATTCACTTGGCATATGTCATCGAGATATTAAACCACAAAATATTTTACTTGATCCAAATTCAGGAATTTGTAAAATGTGTGATTTTGGCAGGTAATATTATATATATATATATATATATATATCTCCATATATGGATAATAAAATCTAGAAAAAAAAAATTAACTTTTTTGGGCGCGTGGGGGACGGGAATGTTATTTTTTTTTTTTAGTGCCAAGATATTAGTAGCAGGTGAACCTAATGTATCTTATATATGTTCAAGATATTATCGTGCACCTGAATTAATCTTTGGTGCAACCAATTATACATTAAATATTGATATATGGTCTACTGGATGTGTGATGGCTGAATTATTATTGGGACAACCTTTTTTCCCTGGTGATAGTGGCATTGATCAATTGGTTGAAATCATTAAAATATTAGGAACACCTAGTAAACAAGAAATTGCTGCAATGAATGCTAGTTATGTTGAACATCGTTTTCCTCAAATTAAACCTCATCCTTTGACAAAGGTAAAAAAAAAATTGGTTATCCTATATATCAAAGAGAAATGACTAAAATAAATAAATATTATTATTATTAGATTTTTGTTAATGCACCTGAAGCAGCTGTTGATCTAATTACACAAATGTTACAATATCATCCACAACATCGTATTAGTGCCATTGAAGCTTTGTGTCACCCATTTTTTGATCCACTTCGTGATCCAACGGCGCGTTTACCGAACGGAGAACCTTTACCGCCTCTTTTTGATTTTTCAAAACATGGTAAACTAAAAACAAATCTTGGCATTTCTAAAACGTTTCTTGGCTAATTCTTTTTTTTTTTTTAATATTTAGAATTATCTATTCGACCTGACCTGATACATCGTTTGGTACCCCCTTTTTATGAACAAGAATTATTTAATCATGGCATTGATATTCATCATTTTGAACCTTTACCAGCTGATCAACTCAAAATACCATCTTCTTATGTCTAATCACTTTTTTATATATATGAGTTGATTTGATGTGTCTTTTATTTTATTTTTTATTATTATTATTATTATATTATTATTATTATTATTTTTATTTTTTTTTATTATTATTTTCTTCTCACTCTTTTTCTCTCCCATATATCATTACTCAACAATACGATGAAAGATTGGAAAGAAGAAGAAGAAAGAAGAAAGAAAGGGGATGATGATTTGAAATCAAAAGCACAAAGGGGAAGAGGTTTATATTTTAGTTGTTTTATATTTTATTTTTGAATATATATTTTTTTTTCTTTCTTTTTTGAGGGGAGAGTATTGAAGACTTTCTTTCTCTCTCTCTCTCTCTCTCTCTCTCTCTCTTTCAAAAGAAAAAAAATAAAATAAAATATTATACCCATAAATAATAATAAAAAACATTTATTCAAAAGGATCTCTTTTCTTTTGTTAATAAGGATAAAGGAGTTCAAAACGTCAATAATATAATACATTTGTATGTTAAAATGTATGTTATGTGTTGTTGTTGTTGTTGCGGACAATGGATTAAATCAATGTAACTACTAAAAGGTTTTAGTTTGAGATACACGAGGTAAAATCTGTCACAAGTTATTTCTCCTGTCTATCTTTTTTTTTCTTTCATACTGTCTGTGGGTTCATATTCTCACTAGAATATATAATCCTTTCTTCTACTTCTTCCTTCTCTCTCTCTCCCTCCACCCCCCCCCAATTACCCCTCCCCCCCCAACTCATCTCCACACTTAAAAAACTCCTTTCTTCAAAAGTAAAATGTTCGTTTTCCCTTCGGGTACTTTTTTTTTTTCTTGACGGGGGTCATACTTTATTATAATAGAGATTAGAATACGCGTCGAAAAATAGATATATATATATATATATATCTTATTATTCTCCTCTTTATATATACTATATACTACATAACCTTATAAAAAAAAAGAAAGGAACCTCTCCTTTTGAGAGAGAGGAGTGAGGATTTTGCCAACTGACCCTTTTGCTGCGAACAAAAATAAAAAATCTCGAGGTTGTTCACGTGTAATGACAGATAATATATATAACATTTTCTTATATACCCAAACTTTTCAATAATATAATTATTTGCCAAGCCCAAAAAGAATATAGGATAACAAAATTTGGAACTTTGTTCACAAATTTCCGTATATGTTCATAAAAGAAACTTTTTTGAAATGAAATGAAGATTTATATATATACATAGACATATATGTAGATCAAGTTTAATATTATATTTATATTATTTTGTTTTTTAAAGTGTGGGGGGAGGGATATATATATATATATATGTTATGCGTGAATTTATATGAGAGAGAGTGTGTGTGTATGTGTGTATGTGTGTTGTGTAAATGTGTATGTGTATGTGTTGTGTGTGAGACAAGACAAGACAGAAACACATGGCGCGTTTAACAAGGCTGAGTTATTTTTTAAATCCCAAAAAAAAAAGCGTTATAACCAAAATAACTTATCCAATGATAACTTCTCTGAGTTAACTGCGTCACTTGGGTTGTTGTGTTCCTTTTATGTGAACATTATTATTATTACACACACACACAGCATATCCCATCCCCCCCAACTCTCTCTCCCCTTTAAATTCCAGCCCTTCGCGTTTTAACACCCAGCTTTTTTTTTTTCCTCCTTTCTTTTTCTTTCTTTTTCTTTTTTATATCTTTTTCACTTGACATCTCTCTCTCTCTCTCACACTTTTTTTTTTTTTTTAAATACATAATCTACCATGGAAGACGAAGTTGCTGCCGTAAGTATATTTATTTATTTATTTTTAAAAAAAAAAATAAACAAACTCTACGCGTTTCTTTTTAGAAGGGGGGGGGAACGGGAAGAGAGGGTTATCATTTACAATTATCTATTTTCTTTATTTCTTCATCTTTTTTTCTCCATGAACTGGTTTTTTTTTTTAATTCATCTTCAAGATGAACCGAGAGTTGGTTAAAAGAATACTCTAGTTTGAGTAATTAAAAAAAAAAAAGAAATATATATTACTTTCCCCTCCCCTCTTTTTTTTTTATTTTTTATTTTTTTTTTTTTTTTTTCTTTTTTTTTTTTTTTTTTTTTTCTTTTTTTTTTTTTTTTTTTTTTTTTTTTTTTTTTTCTTTTTTTTTTTTTTTTTTTTTTCCTTCTCATCTTTTAAACGCGAATAAGAACGAAAATAGAAATGGTTTTTTAGAAAAACTCATCTTTTTTTATTTTATTTTAATAATAGCTCGTAATTGATAACGGTTCCGGTATGTGTAAGGCCGGTTTCGCCGGTGATGACGCTCCCCGTGCTGTAAGTTTTTCTTTTGAAATGGTTTTATGGGGATGATGATGGGGAAGTTTTGAGTTGAGGGGGGGAGTAGAAGATGAAAAATAAAAATAAAAAAAGTGATGGAGTATTACTCTTATTACTTTGAGTTTGAAAAAAAAAATACATATACATAGAAAGTATTCATTATTGTTTGAGGAAAACAAAATATTAACATTATTATTATTATTATTATTATTTTCTAGGTCTTCCCTTCCATTGTGGGTCGTCCCCGTCACCAAGGTGTCATGGTTGGTATGGGTCAAAAGGACTCTTATGTTGGTGATGAAGCTCAATCAAAGCGTGGTATTCTTACCTTGCGTTATCCTATTGAACACGGTATCGTTACCAACTGGGACGATATGGAAAAGATTTGGCATCACACTTTCTATAACGAACTTCGTGTTGCTCCCGAGGAACATCCTGTCTTATTGACTGAAGCTCCTTTGAACCCCAAGTCTAACCGTGAAAAGATGACTCAAATCATGTTTGAAACTTTCAATGCTCCTGCTTTCTATGTTGCTATTCAAGCTGTTTTGTCATTGTACGCTTCTGGTCGTACTACCGGTATCGTATTGGATTCCGGTGATGGTGTTACCCACACTGTTCCTATTTATGAAGGTTATGCTTTACCTCACGCTATCTTGCGTTTGGATATGGCTGGTCGTGACTTGACTGATTACTTGATGCGTATCTTGGCTGAACGTGGTCATTCTTTCACTACTACTGCTGAACGTGAAATCGTTCGTGATATCAAGGAAAAGCTTTGTTATGTTGCTTTGGACTTTGAACAAGAAATGCAAACAGCTGCTCAATCTTCTGCTCTTGAAAAGTCTTATGAATTGCCTGATGGTCAAGTCATCACTGTTGGTAATGAACGTTTCCGTGCTCCTGAAGCTCTTTTCCAACCTGCTCTTCTTGGTTTGGAATCTTCTGGTATTCATGAAACTGCTTATAACTCCATCATGAAGTGTGATGTTGATATTCGTAAGGACTTGTATTCCAACATTGTCATGTCTGGTGGTACTACCATGTATCCTGGTATTGCTGATCGTATGCAAAAGGAAATCACTGCTTTGGCTCCAAGCTCCATGAAGATTAAGATTGTTGCTCCTCCAGAAAGAAAGTACTCTGTCTGGATTGGTGGTTCCATTTTGGCTTCCCTCAGGTATGTTATTATTATTATTATTATAAAAAAAAGGGGGCGCAGACTTTTTTTTTTTTAAAAAAAACTAATCTTTTTTTTTTTTTTCTTTTCTATAGCACTTTCCAACAAATGTGGATCAGCAGTAAGTTTATCTATCTATCTATCGTTTTTTTTTTTTAGTTCGTTTTTTTTTTTTTTTATTAAACCCTTGCCATTTTTTTTTTTATTTTTTATAGAGCAAGAATACGACGAATCTGGTCCCTCCATCGTTCACCGCAAGTGCTTCTAATTCCGTTCATTTTAATCGCCGCCAGAACTCTTTTTTTCTTGTTATGGTTCATCTACTAATCCCCCTCCCATACCTCCTTTTCCAATAAAGAAAAAAAAAATACAACAGAAATTTCTTTTGCTTATCATTTATATTGCTCTTTTATTATTATTATTATTATTATTTTCTATTTGTGGGTGTGTTTGAAGGTATTTGAAAAAGGGAGATGATAAGAAAAGAGAGAGAGAGAGAGAGGGGAGGGAAAAAAAAGATATATATATATTTTTTGAACAACTTTTTATATATGCAAAAGTGGGTTAAAGAAGTCTATCTCTCTCTATATTACCCCTCATCAAGTTTATATTTTTAATGCACTAAGAAGTTTTTTTTTTTTTTTTTTACTTTTTACAACAAAGATTTCGTATGGTGGGTAAAGGGTTGTTTGTTATGCATATATATATATATATATATATTTGGTCTGGGTAACTACCCCCCAAAAAAAAAACCAAATTTTTTATTTTTTGCTCAGCATTTCCCTCCCTCCCCCCTTCTTTTCTTTCTCTTTCGTTTTCTTTTATCTGTCAAAAGTAAAGTAAAAAAAAAAAAAAAATGCCTGGTACAACACAAGATACAAATAATACGCATCGTAATGTCAGTTGTGATTATAAACCATTACAAGAATGTTTATTAAAAAATAATAACGATCGATCTCAATGTATGAAAGAATGGCAAGATTTTCAACAAGCATGTCGAGAAAAAAAGTAAAATTATTTTTTATTATTATTAACAAAAAAGGGAAGAGAAGAAGAGAATAGAAGCTAAAATTCTATATATTTTGTAGAAAAGAAGAATGTGAAGCTTGTAAAAAATAAAAAAATAAAAGATTTCTTTTTTTTTAAGAAGTAGAAGAAGAAAATCGAGATAAAATAGATCGACGACGACCTTTTTTATGAACTATTTCTTCTGGTGGTTTAGCAATAACTACACTACATGGTGCATGATGAACACAATGATCACTCACACTACCTAAAAATGCTCTATATATATAATAATAATAATAATAATCATCCTCATCATTAATAAGAAATAGAATTAAACCATTTTATAAAATTTTATTTACCTTTGAATAGTACCCAAATTTCTTGAACCCATAATAAGAGTATCTGCATGAATATCTGTAATTTTACGAATAATTTCAACTTTTGGATCACCAATCATTGAAATAGCTTTACATGCAATCTATAAAAAAAAAAAAAAAAAAAAAAAATTAATTTATTTATTTCATACACTATTTATTTATTTATTATTATCAATTTTTACCTGTTTATGCCAAAGTTTAGCAGCATATGTTTTAAGTAAACCATGACTTTCATTTCTACGTTCTTCAGCTACATCATCCATATAACCTGTTGAATCAATATAAGGAGCCATTGGAATTTCCAAAATTCGAACATGAACAAGTACTATCTAAATAAAAAGATACTATTTAATAAATTACAAAAATGGGAGGGGGGGGGAAGTCCCTCAGTTTATATATAATAAATATATATATATATACCAAATCAGATTCAGGTCGAATAAAATTATCTAAAGCCCAATCCAAAACATATTCTGCTGAATTTGGATCTATTGAAATAAGAACAACACGTTGTAAATGAATAGTACCATGTTCATCTTCATTATGACTATATTGTTCAACTAAAGTATCTCTTTTATGAGTATTCGCTTTGGGTGATTTAGGTGGAGATGATGTTGACATAATTTGTTTTTTTTTAAAAAAAGTGTTTTTGTTGTAAAAAAAAAAAATGAAAAATGAAAAGAGAGAAATAATTCCCTTTATTTTTTTTTATATAAGGGAAAATTAATGCAAACCCATGTCAAAAAAAAAAAAAAAGTGGGCTAACAATTTTATCTTTATTTTATTTGTTTATTCTAGTAAATACTAATTAATTATCCTCATGATGAGGTGTTGGTAAATCAATAAATTCTTTAATATCTTGTGATAATAATTTATTCATTCTATCATAAGAACTTGTTGACATCAATGCTATTAGAAAGAAAGAAAGTTAGGGATTATTTTTTTTTTTTTTTATCGGGAAACTTATTTCCCCGGGTGTTCTACTTTTTTTTAAAAAAAAAAAAAAAAAAAAAACTTACATGTAATACATTGATTATGATTTAATTTTTTATATAATCTCATTCTAACATCTACTTCATCTCTTTGATCAGGTGGTAATACATCTCCTAATATACTATACATAGTCATGGATTCTTCAACAGAAATGATAGTATCTTTTTCACCATGAACAAATAATATGCGAGGGAAGAAATCAATCAAGTCACGCGATGTTTCAAATAAATATCGATTTTCTTTGATTAATTGTAATGGATTATCGGATTGTTCTTTCCGATCATATATTCCTGCAAATCTAAAAAAAAAAAAAAAAAATACATATTTTTTTAATGGTGATAAAAAGACTTCTCCCCCCCCCACTTTAATCAACTTACAATAATAATCCTTCAATTGGAGGTAAAAAATCATATAGGTGATCTTCATTCGTATTAGAAATAATACTATTATTATTATTATTAACAATGGATGATGATGGATCATGTTTTCCACTGTTATCCGAATCTGTACTACTATTACTGGGTAATGCATTGATATAACATTTCGCTTTTTTTAAAACATCATTTAAAACAAGATGAATTGCTTTTTGTGCTCCTGTACCATGACCCTATATATATTTCAAATGTTGAGTAAAAAAAAGAATAGGACGATTTCAATTCAATTCAATCAAAAAATAGAAATATTTTACGGTACCATTAAATAAATCATTTCTGGATCTAAATGTTTTTCACAAGCATGTCGATAAGCCCATTTAATAGCTAATTGAATATGTCTTTCATGTTGAAAATTAGGTATAATGACAATATAGCCAAGTTCTCTTAATGTATTTGCAAATAATATATAATAAGTTGAATGGGGAGGTAATATAGATCCATAAAGAAATATAATTATAGGTGTTTGTGATGATAATGATGTATCTGGATAATAGATATCCAATTGACATGTATTTGATTCGGTCTTTGAATAGATGATGTTACGTCTAAAATAGGGGGGAATTATTTTTTTATTTTGGTTACTTTTTTTTGTACTGTACTGTAAATCATAATGTAGAAACTTGTTCATTATACATAAAGAGAGAGAGAGAGAGCGAGAAAGTTACCTAATAATTCGATGAAATCGAGATCCAATAATCCAATATCTCCATTTTAAATAAATAAAATAGGTGGGTATATGTTGAATAGAAGTGATAAGATATTGAAATAATGTAAGATTCATGCGAATGATAGTAGTTGGGAAATAAGGTAGTTGACGTAATAAATTTATCCAATTATTATTAGATACTTCAGTACTATGTTTATAGAAATAAATTGTCCATGCACATAGGTACAAATGAACTATATATATATAAAGGTGAGTAGATTTTGTACTATTTCCCCAGCACCCTTATTTTTTTTCATCAAAAAAAAAAGTAAAGTTTACCTATAAGTAAAATAATGAGTGGTAAACATAATATAAAACATAATGCCAATACAGGTAAACAAAATAACGATACAGATACAAAGATCGTTCGAGAAGTCATATTAAAAAAGAATGTGGGGAAAAAAAAAAAAAAAGGAAGAAAAAAAGTGAAAGAAGAACAAGAAGAAGAAGAAAAATAAACCATTCAAAAATAAAAAAAAACAATTATGGACCCCAACAAAAAAAAAAAAGATGAAACGTTATTTTCTTTTCTCTCTCCTCCCCTTTCCTTTTTCTTCTCATCCTTTCTCAACTATGTATAAATAAGATCACATTATATATATATATATTTTTTTTTTACACACGTTTCATCCTTCATCATCTTTTTTTTTTTTTTGGTTCCTGTTTTCTTGTTCTTTCCCAGTTTTATATAAGATTATAAAAACGTAAAAAAAAAAAAAAAAAAAATTATATATTTAATGTATATATTTGTTATTTACATGCAAAAAGAATTTTTTTTTTGTTTGTTTGTCATTGAAAACAAAAACAAAAAAAAAAAATTATATGTGTGTTACAGGGAGAGAGAGAAAAGATATATAAAATGTTTGAAAGTTTAAATGCGGGGTGGGTGGAGGGGTGGATAAATGAATTTAATACATTTATAACTTCATTTCAGATTCATAGAAACCAACAGTAGGGAATTCAGTAGCAAAGTCAGTTACATCCTTCTTTAATTGTTGAACGGATTCAATCTGAGTACCATCAGCAATATGGTTCTTGAAATCAATTAATTTCTTGCCTTGAACCTTGCTCTTTTCTTCAATAGCAATATTGACAGCACGATCAATAAAATCAGCAACCTTATTAAAATCATTTTCCTTTAAACCACGACTGGTCATAGCAGGTGTACCAAGACGAAGACCACCAGGAATCAAAGCTGATTTATCACCAGGTACAGTATTCTTATTAGCAGAAATATTGGCTAATTCCAAAATACGTTCTACACGAGCACCATCAATCTTCTTGGGATGTAAGTTGACTAATAACAAATGGTTATCCGTACCACCTGAAACTAAATCATAACCCAAATCAACGAAACGATTGGCAAAAGCTTGATTATTACTCAATACTTGAGTTTGATATTCTTTGAAAAGAGGATTTTTAACTTGTTTTAAAGCAACGGCTAAAGCAGAAATAGTGTGATTATGAGGACCTCCTTGATGACCTGGGAAAACAGATTGGTTGATAGGATTTTCTAAATCATAATTGATTTCTATATATAAAAATAAAAAAATAAAAACCCCCCATGAAAAAAGTCAGCATATATATATATTTCATCTACAGAGTTTTTGTGTGTTTCCCCCCCCTCCGGCCTTCATCCTTTCTTTCAATATTTCAAAATAGTTCATTACCTCTACCCTTCTTATCAACAGATCGAAGACCTTTACGGAAAAAGATCATGGAACCACGAGGACCACGAAGGGATTTGTGAGTAGTAGTAGTAACAATATCACAATGTTCAAATGGACCTGGTAAGACACCAGCAGCCACTAAACCAGAAATATGAGCCATATCAGCCATTAAATAAGCACCGGATTTATCAGCAATCTCACGCATTCTAGCGTAATCAATGTTACGAGAATAAGCAGAAGCACCAGCAACAATAATCTTGGGACGATAAAGAAGAGCATTCTTTTCAAGAGCATCATAATCAATACGACCTGTCGATTCATCTAAACGATAAGGTAAAGTTTCAAAATAAGAAGAAACATAAGAAATTTTCTTTGTAGGAGTTTGGAAACCATGAGATAAACTAATAGAATATTTTTTTTTTTTTTTTTTAAATAGATGTGAGTGAATAGAGTAATGGGAGAAGAAAGAAAGAAAGAAAGAAAGAGAAAGTGATATACATACTGGCCACCATGAGGAAGATCCAAACCCATAATACGTTCATGGGGTTTTAAAAGAGCACCATAAACATATAAATTAGCAGGAGCACCTGATAATGCTTGAACATTGACACCCCATTTATCATTTTCAAGATCAAAAGCTTCTAAAGCACGTTTTTGACAAAGACGTTCAGATTGATCAATAAATTCATTACCACCATAATATCTAAAATAAATTGTTGTTGTCAGTAAAATATAGACTTGTTGTTTATATCTTTCCTTCCTTCTCTTTTTTTTTTCCCCATCCACCCCCCCCCTTTGAACACGCGTCTCTCTCTTTTTTATTATTATCAAAAATTAGCTTACCTAGCACCAGGATAACCTTCAGAGTACTTGTTTTGCATAATACTACCAAGAGCATCCATGACAGCACGAGAAGTAAAATTCTAAAAGAAAAAGTGTAATTTTTTTTTAGATACACACACACACATACAAAAACACATATAAATAGAATCCTCTCATTTTTTTTTTATTGCCCCTTTATAAATTAGAAAATAATTTTTTTTACTTTACCTCAGATGGAATTAAACAGATACCTTCTTGTTGACGTTTCTTTTCACCTTCAATAATATTAAATAATTCAGGATCATTGGTTTCCAAACGTTCGTTCAAGAACTCACGTTGACCAGCAGGGAAAACATAGTTACGCTAAACATTATTTAGAGGGAAAAGAGAGTTTATTAAAAAAAAAAAACGGGGTCAACAAACAAAACAATAATAATAAATCATAGAAAACCAAAGCAATAATATACATACCGAAGCTTGATATAAAGTAGGTCTAGCCACACGTTTAGCAGAAGCAGCAATGACAGAACGAAGCATTGTTGTGAAAAGAAAATGAAGTTGAAAAAAAAAAGAAAAAAAAAAAAGGGGGAGGAAGAAATAAATAAATATTTTTTTTTCTTTATTTATTTATATATAATATGTTTATATATGATTCTAAAAGAGGCAATGCAAGAAGTTTTTCTTTCTATGGAGTTGCCTACCTTTAGAGGTGATCTACCTGCCTTTAACAGTGTCGGATCGTTCACCGGGCAACTCCACCGTGTCATTTTTTTTTTTTTTTTCATGAGAGATGGGGAACTCAAAAATCTAATGCGGAGAAAATAAAAAATAAAAGTGACACACGATTGGTTTCTTTTCCAATAGAACCTTTTACCGTGAAAAAGAAGAAAAAAAAAAAAAAATGGCACCTCAATTTTTTATTTTATTTTTGTCACCTTTTTTTTTTTCTTTTTGGTTTAATGATAATATAATAAGAGAGTAAAGGGAAGAATATGTTTAATTATAAGAAATCCCCGGGGGGAGGGGAATATAGTAAATAAGTTTCCTAATAGATTAGCTGTAAGAAATATGTTTCTTTTATTTTGTTTCTCATTTTCATTTTCATTATTATTATGTGGTGGCCACACTACTACGTAATAATGAAAAAAAAAGTGTTGCTCTAATCTAAGTATGTATTTATTTCACTTTTAATTATTTAAAAATTATATCTACTTGTTGATATTACAAAAAAAATGAAACCAGGCTTTACATATCAAAAAGTAAATGATGATGATAGCTCTTTTTTCTATCATTTAACCTCCATCAACATAAAATACATTCAATCCCATTTATCTACTATCTAATTCACTGTGAGCAATCAGTTAAGACTTTCATTGGTGACAGTTGTATTTGGTTTCATTTTTCTAAATGTCAATCATTGGATCCTATCACCGCATCTATTTACATAAGAATGATGGATCTATATTTCTTTTTTTTTTTTCGTTACTAACTACTACTCAATTTACAAACATGTATTGTTCAAAAAAGAAACACTGTTCTCAATTTTTTGATAAACTTTTGGAATTGAATCATTCCTTCATGAGTAATTTTTTTTTTGTAACAATATAAAGTGAGTATGAGCATTGAAATGAATCATGTATTTCCAATTCCCTGTGATAATTTTTTTTTCTTATATTATGACAAAAATGTAGATAATAAAAGATCATGCAAAAAGGTAGTTGACAACATTTTTTTTTTCACTTGACAACAAATTAGGGAAAAAAAAAATTGGTTGTCATCTTTCCTACCTATGGCAACCAAAAAAAAAATTCTGACGATGTAATATAGTTACGTATTGTTTTAGAACAACGATGATTGGGGTTTATTGTACCGACGAAAGAAAAAATATACCTATTCCTCCATTGTTTGCATTATACTACTTACCAACTTTAAATTGATTATTTTTTTTTTTTTCAAAAATCGCATGTCACACTATTTAATTCAAATAATAGAAGAATGAATTTATTATGAATCGACAATAATAGAATACATAACAATATTAAAAAAAAAAAATAGGATTATACGTAGTCCTATTTCTTTAAACGTGTTATTTGGTTTTATACTGTATAGTTAAACGCTTGGGTATTTTTTTCTATTTAAATTATTAGTCGCAAAAGAAAGTGCTTTTCTTTTTTTTTATCCATCATCAATTAAGTATATGTTGTGTTGTTCATTCTGGATATTGATCCCACTACATATAATCATTCTTTTTTTTTTTTTGTTTACCTTTGCACAACAAGGTGTATAGATTTACATACCCAACTACTATTTATTATAATTCTTGTCATAATTAGGCATGGTCATCAAGCAATGGATTTTTTATCAACATTTATACATAAGATTTTTTTTTAAAAATTTCTCATATGTATCAAAGCTTCCATTTACTATAAAAAACTGGTTATTGTGGTTTATACTTTTATGGTAAACCCATCTTTTGTAAAAAGATATTTTGACCACAAGTAGGTTTTCATTATTCAATTGGACGGGGTGGGGTGGGGTTCATTAATGATCTTTTATATGAATTCGAGAGTTCTTTGAATGTTTGATATAAAAAATAATATTCGGTACGTAGCAACATTTATGTTTATTGTATTAGATTGAGAACTGGTATTATTTTGTTACATATATATGAGATACTAACAAATCATTACATATATTAAAAAGAAGAAATAGGGTTAGTGGGTTTTGGGTTCCATAATTTTTCTTTTTTTTCCATAATAGCAAACCATTGTGTTATTAGAGTATTGTTTCTTGTTACGTATTATTTTCTCATTTGTATTTCTTTACATTGGTTTTTCATTGTTCTTTCTTCTTTAGTCCTGTGACATATTTCTTTCTTTGCTTATGGTGTGAAAAAAAAATTATTACTTAAAAAAGAATATACATTAGGGAGTATAGCTAGTACATACATAACATAGATGCCATTCTCAAATAAACAAAGAAAGAAATTGTTTATTTCAAAAAAAAAAAAAAAAAAAAAAAAAAGTTCATTGCCAAGAAAGAAAAAAAATGATAACAATAATGACAAAGTGTATAATGATCAAAAAGAACGAGAAAATAAGAATCATAACGAACGGGGGATTCATTGAAATTATAAAATGAACTCTTTTATACATATATTTTATTTGGTCGACCATTGTTTTTTAAAAAAAAAAAGACAAAGGGCGAATGAATGAAAAATTGAACATAATCAAGTAAAAAAAAAAAGCACAATACACTACTTTGAATAGACATACACCATTGAATGACTCTACAAAACATAGATTTTTGTACAAGTTGTGAGAACTAGAAGAAAAATAGATATAAATATATAACCAAGATCATTTTTAATTTTCATTTTTTTTTTTATCTTCCACAACACAAAACAAATTTTTTTCCCGCAAACACACTCATCTTTTTTAAAACTTTATACGCACAAATAAGCTTTACAACTCTTACATTTTATTCTAATTCAATCAGTTATTTTTATTTTTTTCAAATATGACTCCTTGGACTGCTAAAGATACTAAATTGATGATTCGTGAAAAAAAGAAGAATCCTCATATGGCTTGGGAAAAAGTTTCTCAACTTCTTGGTTATCGTCATACTCCTAGTGCCTGTAGTCGTAAATTTATTCCTTTTGCTGTAAGTAACTATATATATATATATATATCAGCAATATATGTTTATTTATAATAGTAGTATTATATTATATATATATCAAAATCATCTTACATTCAATATTTTTTTTTATCAATATAGCCCAAAATGAAAAAACCACTTTCACTTACTCAACGTCGTACCATTTGTAAGTTTCGTAATTATGTTCCTCCAGTAACATATGCCAAGATTGCAAAAAAACTTTCAGGTATTTCAACTACGGAATGTCGTTTTTATTATCAAAAACGTGCTACTGCCAAGGAAATTGAACGTGGTATTCGTGAAGCCAAGTCGGAACAAGCGCATCTTGAATTGTTAAAGGTAAAACCCCATTTATTATTATTATTATTATTATCGATTGAATCCATTTTAAATAATAATAATAACAATGGTGTATTACTTTATTATTATTTAATTAGGGTCAACAGATTGTTCCAGAACAAAAGTATTCTAATGCTTATACATGGTGGACTGAAACCGAACAAAAGAAATTAATTGATCTGCGTAAACAAGAAGTAGCTTGGTTAAAGATTGCTACCGAACTTAAACGAACTGTTCCTGCTTGTAAATCCAAACTTCGTCGTTTAAATGGACAAGAATTAAAAATAACATCAAGTGGCAAGGATAACAACACTCATTCTCAGTCTAATGATACATCTGTTACTATGACTTATGAAGATTCTTCCTATGATTCTGGTTATAATTCATCAGAAGATGAAGATGAAGTTATGAAAGAAAAAGAAGAAGAACAAGTATTCAAGAACAAAAAAACAAAAAAGACTGAAAAGAAATCTACTTTACGTAATCGTTCAACTGATAAGAAGAATGCATCTATTACTAAGCGTCGTGCTCCCAATAACAAAAAGGCACTCCACTAATATCTTCTCTTTTTATTACATACCATTTTTACTTGATAACTCTCCTCCAATTTTAACCTATGCAATTTACTTTTTTTTTTATTGTCTTTTCACTTTTTCTTTTTTTCTTTTTGATTTACAGATATTGATCATTCCCAACGAAAAACAATTTTCTATGCCCCTCTTCTTTTCTATTTTTTTTTTAAAAAAAAGGCCTTTTTTTTGTTACAATCTTCAATTTTTTCTATGCCATTTTATGCCCTTCTTCTTTTTATGTACTATATCAACATCTTCTTATATGTCCATCACAATTTATGTTTCTTTTCAATTGTCTATGATATTATATGCTTTAATATTCTGTTTTATTAAAAAACAATATATGAATAATATGTAGTTATTATGACCTCCCTTTCGCATCTTTTTTTTTTTCTTTTCTATTTTTTTTTTTTTGGGAATATATCAAATAATAAATAATTCAATTTAAATTAGTTTAAAACATATTAATTAAAAAAAATGATGGATTTCTTTATTATATATAAATTGCATAAAGAATATTTTGTGCTCTAATAATAAGAAGGTTTAAATTATATGTAAATAGTATTATAGGTAGAAGGGTTATAACCTGTTAAAAAAAAGAAGAGGCTTTATATATATAAAGTGTATTATCGATGGTTTAATAGGTAAACGAAATGGTAAAGACCTTTTTTTTTTATGTTAAGTTAACATAGTTCAGACAACATGTGAAACTTGATTCTTGTCATGGAATTTTTATTTTTGTTTTTCTTCTCAACAACTCAAGTGATTTTATTATCTACGTCCAACCATAGGAGAAATATCATCCATCACTAAAATGTTTTCTTTTTTTAAAAAAAATTAATACAATAGAAGATTTTTATTTTGAATCATTCATAAAATAATAACAATAATAATAAAAATAAAAGGAGTATGGATAATTTACCTTGACTCTCATTCTTATTATTATAAAATGCCGAAATTTCATATTCGTCCAAAATAGGTGATGAATTGAGTATATTTGGTTTTTTTACTTCATTTGTGATATTATACTTTTTGACACGATCTCCTCCACCATTAGTTGCGTTTATCATAGTATGTCTTTGAATAACTTGTTGATATTCCATTTGTTGATCAGCTATGACCGATTCCATATTTTTCATATAATATGCATTTGTGTTTTGATTACCATCATCGTCGTAAGAATGGTGTTGTTCTTGTTGTTGAGAAGAATAAAATGTCATTGTTCCATTCTCTTGACCAGTATATTGATTAGATGAAGAAGAAGATTTCTCCCCACTAGGATTTTGATTACCTCCACTTGATGAATTAGCACCCAAAGCTGCATTTTTTTCGAATGACGGACTAATTATTAATAAATAATTAAATTAGGAAAATAATGATATCATTGAAGGGATTTTTTATCAACATAAGAAAAAAAAAAGATTTATTATGTAATAAAATAGATAAAATACATACTTGATAATAACAGCTAATTCAACAAGAAGTGTACTGAGAGTTCCTAAAGTATTCCAAATAGCACCAAGGAATATAGAACCAGTAGTATTCGTCATAATTTGATCACGAAGAATACCATATAATAGTAATAGTGTTGCAAATAATAATAGGCAAAGATTAGTAATTATTATAATTGCTTGAATCTAAAAATAATATAGATATTATAAATGAAATATTTGCATGATCATTAAATATAAAGTCAACAATCATTATTATTATTTTTTGAACATTAATTTACACGTACTCGTACGTACTAGACCCATGGAAAATTTTAATCACAGAAAGAATACGTAATTACAAAAAAAAAAAAAAAAAGTTTAAAGGTGGATTACCTTGGCAATACCCATTTTAATAGCATGGTAACGTGAATTATTACTTGGTGAATTAAATTTAGCAAGATGTCCTTTTAAAATATTAATTAAGCGTACACCAGAAAAAATGATAGCC
This sequence comes from Circinella minor, assembly GCA_016758965.1. Classification (NCBI taxonomy): domain Eukaryota; kingdom Fungi; phylum Mucoromycota; class Mucoromycetes; order Mucorales; family Lichtheimiaceae; genus Circinella; species Circinella minor. The sequence goes on along the minus strand of JAEPRB010000139.1, from coordinate 89,223 downwards.
ATATTTATCGATGCATTATGCCAAAACCAAAAACCATATAAAAGACGTGTAAATATTTCGGCGAGTTTTAAATTAGTTTCTGCTAATCCTCCAGCGAGAAGAGAACAAATATTATGAATTATAAATGGCCAAAGAAAAAACCAACTTCCAAGAATATCAACTGTTGTTGGTGATGGAAGCCATCCAGAAGATACTTTTTTATGACTCTATACTTATGAGGAAGAAGAAAGTAAAAAAAAAAAAAATAAGTAAGATGCCTTATAGTACAATTATATGCAAAATATAAAAAAGTGAGTGCTTGGTTGTTATTTTTTTGTTTTTGTTTTGATAGTGTAGTGACATACATCTGCTAACGTCTGAGCTATACCAACTAAATATAGTGTAAATGCACCAATTCCCCATTGCCATGGAAATTCAAACATAACTTTGAATTGAATTGTTTGCAAAAAAAAAAAAGCATATATCAATAAATAAACTAAAGAAATAAAATAATAGCTGCATGCTAATATCAAAAAGACAAATTAGAAGCTTACATGAACGCACAATCAGGTTCTCTGGTGCTATATCTACAACAAGAATGACACTACTTACTAGCCGTACTATAAAGAGTATATATATATATATATATATATATATATATAGATAGGTAGATAGATGAAAAAATAGTTAATACCCGTATATATATATATATTGACAAGAAATAAGAAAAAGAATTATATAATATATTTAAAAATCATAAATCGGTCGGTGCCGATGTAACTCACAAACATTATAAATGGTCAACATGAACAAAAGACAATCTACTGGTTTAGGTCGAAGACATCCACGTGAACCATGTTGATGATCCCATAATCTATGTCCTTTAATAACCATACGATGGGTTATCAATCCAATACCTATTATAATTATATAATATACATATATATTATGTACATGAAAAAGGATATTTCGTCAGCGTATAAATAATATGAGATATCATTATGTTACTTGGGACAAGAAAAAAAAAACTCATATTAATGATTATTATACCAATAATAACAGCAAGACTACAAAGAATAATGTTTATTATATTAATATAATACATAGCTACTGATTCTTCACAGTCAACAAGTGTCAGCCGCCAATCACAATGACAAATATTTTGATCATCACAATGTCTTAATAAAGTTCTTTTATCTTTTTGATTTTCCATACGTATTAAAAAAAAAAATAAGCGCTTAAAAGAAGATTTGATATTAATTGGGGGAGAAGGGCAAAAAAATAAAAATAAAAAAAAATAAAAGAGGGATGTTTCAAGAACAAAAAAGAAAGGTCAGTAACAAGAAAGATGATGACGATTTTTTTCTCCCTCTTTCTCTCTTATCGTGATATATAAATAAATGGTTAGTTTGTTTTGAATATAACAATTATATTGTATAAAGCTATTAATAAAATATATTTCCAGATCTCTGTATATTCTAAAGATTTATACTCAAGTTATGAACTCAATCGTCGCCAAAATAATAATAATAAAAAAATGCAAGATCAATGTTACACTTAACTATCTTTAACTAGTTATTATATCATATATGCATATAATAACTCCATTTCGTTCTTATAAAAAGTCCAATCTCCTTATCAAATATATTAATTTTTTTTTTATTTGACTTTTTATTTTTATTTAAATGCGTTAACTTCTTTCTTTTGCTTTGTCATATTAATTACACTCCATGTGTTTTAATTCATTCATATACTATACTCCGATATGGTTTTTTTTTTTAATATGAAACCATTTTGTTTACTATTAAAATATCCAACGAATATTAATATTAATTTTTTTATTTGTTCCCTGCATTCTAAAAAAAAAAAAAAACAAATTGTCAGCTATTCCATTTGTGTTACTGAAAAATAAAGGATCTGTCTATTTAAAAATACTTTCTACTGTATAAATTGTAGCGATTTTACCATCAATTAAAAGAAAACGTACAGCTTCAGGATTTTTATCAAATAATTTACCACATGTGGTGTCTCTCTGCAGATCTACATTTTGTTAATCACAGTAAAAAGTCTTTTTTCACAACTATATTATATGACATTCTATATCATCATTGGACATCGGCTTCCATATATTTTTGTTTTATAGTTAGTCCGAACTCAGATTATATTTTTCCTGATATAGGGAACATTGTTATATGAGAGATATAAGCCCGAATTTGGACAACATTGTGCTCAAAGAGCAGAATATTTAACGAAATGTCTCTGATGGGTATTATTAATGGGGTCGCCATTGATTGATTCTCAGGCGAATGTCATGGGTATTTGTGTGTAGAGGATACCATCCCTGATAAAGAATATACCAATTAAATCGCTATTAACAGATTGTCTATTTCAGGTAACAACCATATATGCTAATAAAAAAAGAAAAGAATTACCTCAATTCATGCTAATACTTACAAGTTCATTTGTTACGTCCCCGTCGCATTATCTACATATCATGCAGTATCTTCTATTGGGATATTATCATTATTAATTTTTTTTCCCGTTTAAACTCGATACGGTGGATTTCCCACCTCATCATCGACTTCGTCTAAAATTTAATCGAGCTGTTATCCTCGGTGACTTAAATTTAGCAGTATTTCAGAAGCTAAAATTATAATTGGCAGCCATGCTGATAATCGCGTTCATATACCACGTGTTAAACTTTATAAGCTCATCGTCTGGAGACTAACACAAGAAATATCTAGAATTTTTTTTTTTCATTTAAACCCTGCTTTCTATCTTTTATAAATAAAAATCACAAAGTCAAACATTAACTCATACGTACTGGTGCTTATCTTCCTGACTGAGTGTTTTTGCATAGAGTCATATATGTCACATTTTCACGTGTTATCAATTACAGAAACGTGTCTAGTAAATTAATGGTATGAATGGGATCGACGTGCTGATCGTCCTTATTACAAAAAACTTGTCGTCTACTTTGAAATTTTATTCTTCTTTACTTCTTCTGCCTCTCCCTTCACTTTTGTTACCAGGTAAAAAATGTATCATGTACTTTACATTTATTTATAATAAATAAATAAGATTTCTTGCTAACAGCATTCCTTGCTTTCAACAATAATTCGATTGGGCCACATTACGTTTATTATTAACTTTCATAAATTTTATTGTTATTTTATAAAAAACTGTATTTCAGGTGTCTGTCAATATTTTCTGCTCAATAAAACAATAAGTAAATACCTGTTGTTTTTTATCTCTTGAAAACAAATAAAAAAATTGGTATATAGTCAAAATTATTTGTTACCATCACTACTGTAGTACTCAAGTTTCACTGTATTATTAATATTATTCAGACTTTTTGCTTTCAATTTCAATAAAATGCAATCTAATCTTAAAGATTAAGTTATTACCACCATAGTAAACACTGTTTAATTTTTTTATTTGATTGAGTCTGCGAAATAAATTACACAGGCTTGGGTTTTAGTAGGGCAAGAAGGGTGGAAATCCCGTGAAACGTGGTTTTCCATTGAATGACAGACAAACGCCAGTGAAATTATTGAAACAATCAATTTTTGGTTGTTAAAATTATTTTAGTAGAAAATGCTGTTGCGCAATAACCTATAAAAAGTTAAAAGGCAGTTCTCAGAATAAAAAAATAAGTACTCTTGTGCTACATGATTTCTACTTTCACATTCGTTTTTATAGAAACTTTCTTGGTGATCATACACTTGGATTTTACTATCTGTTTTCTTGTGCTCATCAAACTCACATAATTGTTACGTATCATTAATTTTTTATTAGATCAAGTAGTACCATTGTTTTTCAAACTATATTTGTTCATACAAGAATTTTTTTAAACAAGTTTGATGTACGTCGCATGACTATCCTTCTTCACAAAAAAATAAAATTACAACAAGGTTTGACCCAATCCATTTTTGTTATAGACTAGTTCATCTCCTACGTAAACATCTAATTAAAAACGCAGGCACCTGGTTATTCCCTAAAAGTAGCTCACTGACCATATATAATCTTTTTTTCAAAAAACCGAAAAAAAAAATTCTATTAGCTGTTCCTTTCAATTTCCTTTCCTTTCCTTTTCATTTTATTTGCTCTTTTTATGTGTTTTACCTGTCCATGAGAATAATTTTATGTATATTAGCAGCAACATTTATCGCGCCTCACGTTTTTGCTGCTCCACAACAACGATATAGTGGAGGTATATGCACCATATAAAATATAACATGTTTTTTCTTTTAGTTTCTTTTTTTTTTGTTGACACTAAATATCTAATTATACTTTTATATAAACTGAATTAGATAGCGTACTACTTAACAAACGACTTTATTACTTTGGAGGTCGTCCCGATAATAAGGGAAATTCAGCAACTATACAGGACTTAATTTACCTCGATATATCAGAGTCTTTTAATGTCAGTGCAGCACAGTCAGCATGGCAAGGTGTTCAAGTTACAGGTTCTCTGACAGCTGAACCAAATTATGGATATGGTATGGGAGTCATCCCCGAAGAACACTCCATAATGATTTATGGTGGATCTGGTGCTAATACAGCTGGCAAGCTACTTGATAATACCGTAATGTTGTATAATGCATCATCCAATCGCTGGGAAACTTTGCCAGAGCCTCAGACGTCATTAGTACAAGTGTAAATTTTTATTTTTTTATTTTAATTAATTTCAGAAGATACTCAAAGTGGTTATAATGAATTTTATACAGACACACAGCCTCATGCTCGCGTGGAGGTGATGATCACAAAGCGTATGTTTTTGGCGGACGCAGGTCAGTACTTTTATTATTACTACTATCACTACGATTATGATTACCATTGTTGCAGCTGCCTATTTAGAAATCTTTTTTTTGTACGAACTGACAGAATATTTTTGTTATTATTTCTTTTAAATTGATAGTTCGGCAAAAGATGTATATCCACCATTCACTAGAGAACTGAATATCTACGACTTTACAGTATGTATAAACTTATTATAAATTTACTTTTACTTTATTTCTCTTTTCTCATAACTTTTATTTATTTATTAGACATCCATGTGGGATAAAGGCCCCTCATTACCGGAAAATATGGGTGTTCGATACCGTACCCCAACGACTTTAGCAGGCAAAGATCTTTATTACATTGGAGGATCGACAGCAAATTATACGCAAACAAATATCATTGCTCAAGACATTATGATACCAATGTCAGAAATTTTAATTTACCATATTGAAGATATGACATGGGAAATAAAACAAACAACAGGGACTAATACACCACAACCAAGAATTTCACATACAATTGCTGCCAGTAGGTTATATATATACTCAGAGATGCATGAGTAAAAAAAAACCTTCAATTGTTTAATTCTCTTTATTAATTGATAATTGGTAAAAACTATAGAACCAAATTCCCCAGATATTGTTTTGTATGGCGGAAAAACACTCTGTATGTTCAATTAAATTATTATAAAAAAAAAACCAAAATACGTAAAACGCTCCACTTTTGTTACTAACATAATTTATATATGATTATCTTAGTAAATGAGACAACTCCAATTCCAGGAGATTTTTGTTATACATTGGACACAAGTTCTATGACTTGGAAAAAGCAGGATCCTATTGGTCCAGGTCCAGGTCCACTTTATGGACATGCAGGTACTAAATGAAAAAATAAAAAGATGAATAAAAAAAAATAAGGTTAATAATGACAATCTACTGTATCAAATTAGCTGTTTTTGCCGATGATAGCCCATTACTCTTTGTCATGTTTGGTGTAAATAAGGCTGGTGCCGTTCAGAATCGGTTCGGGGTTTTAGATACTGATGAATGGAAGTGGGTTGATCAGTACAATTCACCATATCCTCCTCAAGATGATGGTTCAGGCAATGATAGTGGGAGTCTTTCTAACGGGGCAATCGCTGGTATAGTTGTTGGTTGTGCAGCTGGTGTGGTAAGCTGTTTTTTTTAATTATTCAATTAGAAAAATAAAATAAATGAAAACTATAGAGCTAATAATGAAACCTCCTTTTTTTTTTCTATTTAGGCACTTATAGCAGCTTTCTGTTTTATCCAAAAGCGTAGAGAACGAAATGGTAAGAGTAAAAAGAACTTTTCTGATGGTAAAACTAATGTTATAAATATTAATATTGGAGCACTAGCTGCCCGCCGTAGTATTAGTCACTTTAAACCAGAAGATGCGAGCGAAGTCATTCCTCATGCAATTTTGTCTCCTTTGCTTCCTGCGGAAACCGCACCTCCATACCATGTCCACATTCCAAATGAAATAGATCCACCTAAAGCATCATCTGTGCAGACCATAACAAATGATCACGCTACATCAAAGCCACAAGCTCTTCGACCTGTAAAACCTGATGGACAATAACCAGCCTTTTATCCAATACAATACAATACAGGCACACAGATATTACCGATTATTAAATGAATGTTCGCAACAAATATGATATTAGAGAATTCAAAAAAAAAACGCCTCTTTTGCACCATATACCTACTTATATATACATACACTAAATTATTGATACGATAGAATTAAAAATATATGAACGAACAACAACGTTGCTTTTAAAAAAGAATGTCGAAATTTTGAAACTATCCAACATCGAACCGTATTGTTCGCTGGTGGTACTTTGAATTATAGCAATCAGTATTAGTATTTAAACGATACACACAAGTATCCTCAAACACTTTGGTAATCACAATAATCTATCGTTAATTTTAGAATAGATCACGCATTACGTATGTTTACGTATTTATTCTCAAAAACTAATTGCTACCTATTCCCATATAAATAATATTAGGTTAATATAGAAAGAAGTTGTCCACGGAAATGAACTTTTGTCTCCAATCTATTGCCATTATTATATAAACTGTCACATCAATTGAAGGAGAACGTGTGTATTTGTTCATATTTTAATTTTCATGCAATAATGATCCACATGTGTCTTTTCGGGTTCATACGTATTTGTAATTTTTTTATTTATAATAAAAAGTCTTTTCTATAACAATATGATATTCTATATCACCATTGGACATTGATTTAGTATAGGTATCACTCTATAACTTGTTCGACCTTCAAACTATATTTTTATTGAGAGGAGCGAGCAGTTTTGTATGAGAGGGGTCAAATATAAACCCAAATTTGAATAGCCAAACATCACTCGATCCACAATATTTTTTCCAAAGAATATTGCTATTACCAAAATATGGTATAATCGATGTAATTAATGATGTTGTCGTTGATCATTTTCCAGATGAATGTTATAGATATCGGTGTAGGGATGCTGCCACTGACGAAGAACCTGCTAACCAAATTCCTACTGAGTTTCTATTCACTTGTCTATTTTAGGTAGCAAGCCTGTTGGTGAAACAAAAAAAAAGAATTTTTACAATTTATGTTAATACTTGAAGTTCATTTGCTGTGTTCACGTCATATTGTATATTATGTACCACCTATTCGGGCATTATCATTATTCCTTTTATATCTTTTGTTTAAGCATAATAGAATTTGTCACCTAATAATCGACTTCCTCTAAAAGTTAACCAACCTGTTATCCTTCTTTATAACTCAAATTAAGCAGATGGTTCTTTGTAAGGGAACAGAATCGACTTGTCCAGAATTGTATTCATATCACGTAGAAGCTGATTCTATTACTAGTATAGGCAGTCGTACTAGAGCTCTTATCCCATGCGTCAAATTTTATAAGCTCTCATAATCTTCTGCAGTACTACAAGAAGTATCTCGTTGACAATTTCCACCTAAACCCTGCTTTTTATTTAGTATACAGTAAAACAAACCGCAAGGACCAACATTGATACTTGTTGCTGGTTATCTTCTTGGCTCAGCGTTTTCGCACAGGTCAGTTATGTGTTGAATTTTCACGTGTTACCATTTACAGAAATTTACTTGAGGTGAGTCACTAAATGCTATTTTCTACTTTGCTTAATGAAACAATAAGTCAATCCCCATTGTTGTTGTTCTTTTTTATCTCTTAAAGACAGTAATTGTTATAAAATCACAGTGCCTGCCATCTTTATTACTACAGTAGTAATTATAGTACTAGCATTAATATTCTTCAATTTTCCCCTTTGTATTTCATTAAAATGTTATCCAACCGTAAAGACTTCTACTACGTATGGTGTACACTCCTTATAATCCGTAATTTTATACAATTTTTTTGAATCCCTACTATTTTTCCATATCGTCATGAAGCATAAAGCACATCCACTATTATTGTTTTTAAGGTCTTTTAGAACAAAATTAGTGGACTACTTCTTTTTTATCTTTTAAAAAAAAGTTTTAGGACTTCAAAGTTGGCTAATTTTGGCTGGTACTGTAAAGTATGAATTTGCATTATATAATTGGTGGGAACTACATTTATCTTTCGGGCAAATATTTATGCGTATTTAAAAACCTCTTTTATGATTATAAATATATACCTGCAATAACCTTTTTTAAGCCATTGACAAATTTTTACTTCCATTATAATATGTAGAAAAGAAAATATGTTTTTTTTATAACTAAGTAATTAATAATTGTAGCAAATATTACTCAGAATCATGAGCAAGGAGTGCCTATCAAAAATGTATGCATGTGATATGCTACAGTAGAAAAAAACAGTAATTCTTGTTTGTATGTCACTTATAATCATCTTGTTCTTCTACATACTAAAAAATCGAGAGATAAAACATAACCAGCTAAAAATGGCCAGGAAATACGTAATATAAAACAAAGAGTCTATGTAGTAGTTAACTTTTGTCAACTCTCAATAATAATACTTATGCATAATTTAGTACTGATGTCAATCAATTGATTATTATACTGAGGAACTACAAGATAAACAATAATTTAGATATAAATTACTATATAGAGAAGCGGGATTTGCAATATTGAAATTGAAAATTCTTGGTTGTTATGTAGTAGAACATGCTGTTGTGCAAAAAGCTATAAAATAATAAAAAGCAATTCTCAGAATAAAAAATAAACACCTCTGTACTACATCTATTTTTCAAGGCACCTTCTTTGTGATTATACTTGGATGACTACGTATTTTGTTGCACACATAAAACCCACATAATTGTTGTCATTATTTTTATTAATATTAGGTCAAACAGTACAAAACGTTTTCTAATTATTTGTTCATGCACAAATACGATTCAAACGAGTTTTGATGTACGCCGTATTACTATTCTTATTTGCACAGAATAAGATTATAACAAAGTTTGATCCAACCCATTTTTGTTCTAGACTATTTCTATCCGCCGAACATCTAATTGAACACAGTCACTGTTTTATTTTCTTAGTGTTCACGGACCATAAAACAGCTGTTCTTTTCATTTTCATTTTCTTTTCATTTTGCCCTTCTTATGTGATTTATCTACCCATGGGAATACTTTTATCTACGTTATCACTAATATTCATTGGGCGTGGGATTCTTGCTGCTCCACCATCACGATATAGTGGAGGTATATTCTACATAAAAACACACAGTTTCTTGTAATTTCTTGTTTCTGTCGACACTAAATATACAGCTATACTTTTATATAAACTGGACCATTAGATAGTGTGTTACTTAACAGACGTCTTTATTACTTCGGTGGTCGTCCTGACAACAGTGGCGCTAAACCAGAAACATTACAAGACTTGATTTTTCTCGATATATCAAAGTCTTTTAGTGTTAGTACAGCACAATCAAATTGGCAAGGTGTTCAAGTTAGAGGTGCTCTAACAGCTGAACCAAATTATGGATACGCTATGGGAGTCATCCCCGAAGAGGAGTCTATAATAATTTACGGTGGGCATGGTAGAAATATACGCGGCGTGCTCCTTGATCATTCAGTAATGGCGTATAATGCATCATCCAATAGCTGGCAAACTTTACCAGAACCTGATACTTCCTTAAGACAATTGTAAAGCTTTACTTTTTATTTGATCAATTTATTTAGAGATTAAATTTTACAAAAATACTCAAAGTAGCTCTAATGAATTTTGAATAGAGAAGGAGCCTCGTGCTCGCGTGGAGGTGATGATCACAAAGCTTATGTTTTTGGTGGGCTCAGGTCTGTAGTTTTATTATTACTACTTCTACTATTATTACTATTATTGCTTCTGCTGACTATTTATAAATGATCTTTCCAAGCGAGCTGACATAATACTTTAATATTATCTCTTTTTGATTGGTAGTGTGGTGCCCAATGTAGCTATACCATTCACTAGAGAAATGAAGATTTATGACTTTACAGTGTGTATAAATCTATGTATAATTTTATTATAAATTTACTGTTACTTTATTTCTCTTTTCTCATAACTTCTATTTGGTTATCAGACATCCATGTGGAATAAAGGTCCCTCATTACCGGAAAATATGGGTGTTCGATACCGTACTCCAACCACTTTAGTAGGCAAAGATCTTTATTACATTGGAGGATCGACAGCAAATTATACGGAAACAAGTGTTATTGAGAGCGGTATTCTGATATCAATGGCAGAAATTTTAATTTACCATATTGAAGATATGACATGGGAAATAAAACAAACAACAGGGACTGATACACCACAACCAAGAATTTCGCATACAATTGCTGCCAGTAGGTTATATATATACTCAGAGATGCATGAGTAAAAAAAAAAACCTTCAATTGTTTAATTCTCTTTATTAATTAATAATTGGTAAAAACTATAGAACCAAATTCCCAAGATATTGTTTTGTATGGCGGAAAAACACTCTGTATGTTCAATTAAATTATTTAAAAAAAAACCAAAATACGTAAAACGCTCCACTTTTGTTACTAACATAATTTATATATGATTATCTTAGTAAATGAGACAACTCCAATTCCAGGAGATTTTTGTTATACATTGGACACAAGTTCTATGACTTGGAAAAAGCAGGATCCTATTGGTCCAGGTCCAGGTCCACTTTATGGACATGCAGGTACTAAATGAAAAAATAAAAAGATGAATAAAAAAAAAATAAGGTTAATAATGACAATCTACTGTATCAAATTAGCTGTTTTTGCCGATGATAGCCCATTACTCTTTGTCATGTTTGGTGTAAATAAGGCTGGTGCCGTTCAGAATCGGTTCGGGGTTTTAGATACGGATGAATGGAAGTGGGTTGATCAGTACAATTCACCATATCCTCCTCAAGATGAAAGTGATGGTTCGAACGGTCCTAGTGGCTCAAGTAGTAATGGGAGTCTTTCTAGTGGGGCAATCGCTGGTATAGTTGTTGGTTGTGTAGCTGGCGTGGTAAGCTGCTTTTTCTAATTAATCGATCAGAAAAATAAAATAAATGGAAACTATAGAGCTAATAATGAAGTCTTTTTTTATTCTATTTAGGCACTTGTAGCGGCTTTCTGTTTTATCCGAAAGCGTAGAAATCAACCTAGTAAAAATGACGAGAAAATGTTTGATGGTAAAGCTAATGTTATTGATATTAATAATGGAGCACCATCTAGTGGAGGTATTGGTAGCTTAAAACCAGAAGATGCGAGTAACACCATTCCCCATGCCACTTTATCTCCTTTGCTTCCTGCAGAAACCGCACCTCCATATCGTGGTCACATTCCAAATGAAGCAGATCCACCTATGGTATTATCTGTGGAAAACACAAATAATGCTCAAGCCGCACCAAGACCACAAAATCGTCGGCCTGTAAAGCCTGATGGGGAATAATCCGTCTTTCATCCAATGTACTACATACATATAACATCACCTATAGTTATTTTTATTAATCACTACAAATATCATATTATTTAATTCAAAATAAACGACGCTTTTGCACTGTATACCTACGTAAAGTACATTCATTTTATAAATAATAGTATGATAGAGCTATAATAAATAAATAAAAAAATACTGTAAGCAGTAACTTTGCTTGCAATTTTCATTCGCAGACGTTTGCATTCATATCTTGTAGAAGAGGATGTTATTATTGAGAGCCATGTTGGCAATCGCGTTATATACAACGTGTTAAAATTTATAAGCTCTCCACAATCTTCTGGAGCACTGCGAGAAGTAGCTTAAAAACAATTTTTAGTTAAACATGGTTTCTGTCATAGTATAGAAATCGCAGAATCAAAGAATGAGAACTTTCGGTACTTATCATTTCCGATCCAGTGTCTTCGCATGGATAGTTATATGTCACATTTGTATGCGTTACCGATTACAGAAGCATACATATAAAGTTTAAATGGAATGGGTAAGCTGATTGTTCTACTGCATTACACAAAAGGGTAGCCTATCCTGAAATACTTTTCCCCTTACTTTATCTCACTCTTCCTTTACTTTCGTAGTAATTACTCACATATCATATCCATATATAATAAAACATTAGCACTTCGAGGGGTAGCCATTCTCTCTTCTACAAAAAATTTGATTGGGTTACCGTATTGTCCGTTACTAACTTTCACAAAAATATATCTCGATTTTTTTTATTATACATATGGTATTTCAGAAATTTACGTGAGCAAATTGTTGATGAGCTGCTAGTAAATATTTTTGATACTATCTTCTCAATACGACAATAAAACACTTCCTGTTGCTTTTTTATCTTTTAAATAGAGTAATTGTTTGGATTTAAAATGATTGCTATCATTATGACTGGTATAAGTGATTTGATTTTTTGCTTTTTATTTAATAAAATGTTACCCAATTTTAAAGACATTAATTACTATATTAATGCCGTTTAATGTGTATTCGATTACATCCACAAACCAACTACGTATACAGTTTTAGGTAGTATTGCTATTAAGCACAAAAATCACCTACTATTGCTCAAGAAAAAACACACCCCTTGTAAAGCTTTTTCCCATTGAGGGGCATGAAATGAATTTGAGGAGGTCATTCAACCGAAGCGAAGAGGCGCAGGCAAACTAGTGAAATTATTTAACCAATCAATTCTCGGTTATTTATATAATTTATAGTAGAAAATTCTGTTGCGCTGTAACCTATAAAAAATTAGAAATTAGTTCTACGCAAAACTAAAAAAAGACAATTATCTCTGTTCTACATAATCCTTTTTACACATTTATTTTCTAGACATTATTCTTAGGGCACATTCGCATTACTATGTACGTATTTTATCGCGCTCCTAAAAATTACATAACTAGTATCCTTTTTTTCTTTAATCAAGCAATACAGAAACTTTCACATTATTTGTGCATAGAAGAATGTTTTCAGATGAGTTTTAATTGTATGTCGTATCTTATTTCCACAGAGTAACGTTGAAACAAAGGTTGTAAGCAAAAGATTCAATACACTTTTGGTATAGACTGGTTTATTCGCCAAACATCTAATTATACACAGCCACCTATTAATTTGTTCAAAGTGTGGACATTGACCACAAAGCTCATTTTCTATAAACCCCCAACAGCAACTCCGTTCACTTTTCCCTTTTCTTTCCATTTTGTTCTGCTTATGTGCTTTATATTTATATTTATGAAGGTACTTTTATGTATATTATCAGCAGCATTTATTGGACGTGAGGTTCTTGCTTCCATTCCACCAGCACGATATAGTGGAGGTATATGCTACATAATAATTTATATAGGCTTCTTTTTTTTATTTCTCGTTTCCATTGACACTAAATATATAATCATACCCCCACACAAACTGCATCAGATAGCGTGCTTCTTAAAAAAGGACTTTATTACTTCGGAGGGCGTCCTGACAACAATGCCGATGCTCCAGGAACTATACAAGACTTCATTTATCTCAACATATCCGAGTCTTTTGATGTCAATGACGCACAATCAGCATGGGAAAATGTTGAAGTTATAGGTACTCTAACAGCTGAACGAAATTATGGATACGGTATGGGAGTTATCCCCGAAGAAGATTCTATAATGATCTATGGTGGAGCTGGTAGCAATACATTCGGTTCCCTTCTTCACTATCCGGTAATGTTGTATAACGCAACATCCAATCGTTGGCAAGATCTGACAGAACCTCCGAACGCGCTCAAACAACCGTAACTCTTTATGTTTTATTTGTTCAATTTATTCAGAAATTGTATTTTCTAGAGATATTAAAAGTGATTCTGACGGATTTGATAGAAACGGAGGCACATGCTCACGCGGTGACGATCACAAAGCTTATGTTTTTGGTGGGCTCAGGTCTGTAGTTTTATTATTATTACTATTACTACTACCACTATTACTATTATTAGTTTTGCTGCTGCTTCTGATGATTCATAGCTCTCTTTTCTACACGGGCTTACGCTATATTTTGATATTACTTTTTTTTGATCGATAGTTTTCCAAATGATGTAAACCCACGATTCAGTAGAGAAATGAATATCTATGATTTTACAGTGGGTATAAATCTGTTATAAATTTACTGTTACTTTTTTTTTCTTCTCTCATACCTTTTATTTTTTTATAAGACATCCACGTGGAATAAAGGAGCCCTATTACCATCAAATATGAATGTACGGTACAATACACCAACCACTTTAGCGGGCAAAGATCTTTATTACATTGGAGGAATGACGGCAAATTATACGCAAGCTAGTATCACCGCCGTAGACATTATGATACCAATGACCGAAATTCTAATTTACCATATTGAAGGTATGACATGGGAAATAAAGAACGCGACAGGTGCTGATATTCCGGAACCTAGAATCTCACATACAATTGCAGTCAGTAAGTTTTGTATATATGTAGAACTAGAGAGGGATGAGTAAAAATTTAAAATTGTTTAATGCTCTTTATACTAATTGGTACAAACTATAGAACCAAATTCCCAAGATATTGTTTTGTATGGCGGAAAAAGTCTTTGTATGTTCAATTAAATTATCATAAAAAGTCAAAATAAAAACATTCCACTTTTGTTACTAACATAATTTATATATGAACATTCTAGTAAGTAAGACAACTCCAATTCCAGGAGATTTTTGTTATACATTAGACACAAGTTCTATGACTTGGAAAAAGCAGAATCCCATTGGTACAGGTCTAGGCCCACTTTATGGCCATGCAGGTACTAATTGAAAAAAAGAAGAAGTACGTACGGATGAAAACATTATAAGGCTACTAACGACAAACTATCAAATTAGCCGTTTTTGCCGATGATAGCCCATTACTCTTTGTTATGTTTGGTGTCAATAGCGCTGGTAACGTTCAAAGTGGATTCGGTGTTTTAGATACTGAAGAATGGAAGTGGGTTGATCAGTACAACTCACCATATCCTCCTCAAGATGAAAGTGACGGTTCAAGTGGTCCTGGTGGTTCAAACAATAGTGGGAGTCTTTCTAGTGGAGCAATTGCTGGTATAGTTGTTGGTTGTGTAGCTGGCGTGGTAAGCTACTTTTTTTATTATTACAAATTAAAATTAAAAAACGGAAACTATAGATCTAATCTTGAAAACTATTTTTCATATAGGCACTTGTAGTTGCTTTCTGCTTTATCCGAAAGCGTAGAAATCGAAATAGTAAAAATGAAAAGAACGCTTCTCATGGCGAGGCAAATGCTACAAACTTAAATAATGGAGCACTAGCTGCTCGTGGTCACTTTAAACCAGAAGATGCTAGCGACGTCATCCCCAATGCGACTTTATCTCCTTTACTTCCTGTAGAAACCGCACCGCCATACCGCGGTAACATTCCTAATGAAATAAATCCACCTAAAGCATTATTCGTGCAGAACATAACTAATGATCAAGAAGCACCAAGACCACACACTTTTCGACCGGTAAAGCCTGATGGGGAATAATTTCCCTCTTATTCAATGCACTATATACATACACGTATACCTAATTATTTATATCAATCACAACAAATATCACACTATCATAAATAATTAAAAAAATGCCTCTTTTACACCATATACCTACATAAAGTACATACAATTAATAATTGTTACGATAAAGTTAAAAATTAATAAGTGAACAGTACATATGTAACGTTGCTATTAAAAAAATATCAAAACTACTTAGCATTGAGCTGTATTCACTGGTACTTTATTTTATAACAATATCAATATATGAATGACATTGATCTTGGGTCTTGTTTGTTAATTTTAGAGTAGAGCATACATTGTTACTTTTTTTCTCTATAGAAGATGTAAATACATTTTATTTTAAAGATGACTGCTATCTCAGAACACGTAAAATTTTTCAAAGTCTACTCTTTTAAAGTTCGTCAATATATATATATATATATATATATATATATGTACTCATTATGGAGAAAGAACACTTGCACAAATATCTTGATACATTTTATTAAAGAAAAAAACAGTTAAATCAGCTAGTGTAACGTATAAATTTTGGGAACATTTTATATCAGCAATTGTTACTATTAATATTACTACTATTATCATTACTATTATTATTATTATTAATATTATAGTATCACAAATAAGCGTGATAAATACAGGATTTTGCATTCATATCCGGACGCAACCCCCAATTTGTTCGCTTATAAGAGTGATTTTGTTCGCTTATAATGTCAGTTTTTTTCGCTTATGATATGATATATTTTTCGCTTATGATATGATATATTTTTCGCTTATGATATGATATATTTTTCGCTTATGATGGCGGTATTTTTCGCTTATGATAGCATTAATTTTCGCTTATGATAGCATTAATTTTCGCTTATGATATGCAATATTTTTCGCTTATAATAGGTGATATTTGGTTAATCCCATAAAAGCAGGTGTAGCAAATACAAAAAAAAATGATATTAGTTGCGAAAAAAACCCCTATCATTTGTATAAATCTCTAATCTTCACAAGTGAATCTCTTAGACCTCATAAGTAAGAAAATTATATAAGTATTATAAGCGAAAAATATTGCATATCATAAGCGAAAATTAATGCTATCATAAGCGAAAAATGCCGCCATCATAAGCGAAAAATATAGTATATCATAAGCGAAAAATATATCATATGATAAGCGAAAAAAACTGACATTATAAGCGAACAATATCACTCTTATAAGCGAAAAAATTGGGGGTTGCGTCCGGAAATGAATGCAAAATCCTGTAATCTTATTGGCTCACGCAATGCCATATTTCTGGTATTGCCAGTAGTTAAATAAAGTTCTTCAGTTCTACTATCTTTACCTTTAAATCTTTTACGTAGTCTTTTAACAATTAAATAATTGGCCTGACAATAGTTTTCTTTGAGCATAAAGTCTCTTAAACTCATTATAAGATTTCTCTTTTGTGGATTCAGAAGACGTAATATTCCTGAATATAAGAACTCCCACAACCCAAATTTCATATAATTTATTATTCAAATACAACTACATAGTGTATTACGTTGAAATTTATTTATTTTATTAATGACGAAATTAAATTGAACACGCGCTGGTTGTAGCTTTTTGATATCGTCAGCTCACAAAGAGGGGTACTGAAAAACCTGCGGGTCAGCAGGAAAAAGGTGTAGGTACATCAACAGTAAATGGGGATATAATATATAAAAAATATTAATAGAGAACTACTGTAAAATAAGTGGTACGAGCTACATTATTAATATGTAATAAGGTTTTAGGAAAACAGAAAACTCAAAATTTGATTTGTTTGAAGAGTGAGAGACTAATAAATATGCAATATAAAATAGTGATACTGGGGGATCTGGTTATAATTGTCGTGGACTTGACATGATATGATCAAAGTCGGATTGATCGATCCATCCTTTCGAATTGAAAAAGCGCGCTATTATTTTAGTAATTAGTGTAAAAGGCTGTGTTGCGATAGATCGCAAACATCGTTGGCGGTGACATTGTTTAGAAATTGTCGAGCGTTCAGGTAAGGAACACTTTTCGTATTTGAAATTCTTGAGATTTTCTGGGTGAATGGGATCAAAATTCGTTAGTGTTGGAATGTTAGCTTCTTGAAGCATTGCGTTGATTTGTGGTAGTAGGTAGTGCTGGTGAACTAGTATACTGATGATATTTCGACCAGGATAAGAAATATTCAGAACACGAGAGGTGTTAATCTTTAGACTACGGAATAGCTGACGGATTTCCTGTCGTGTTCTGTGTTGCAGGCATGGGATGTGTATGTATTCAAATTTGGCTTGATTATGAAAGAATTTACTGGCTTCTGTGATCTTGGTTACACAAGAATGTTGTATGCAGGCGGACTTATTATGTGCTTCCTCTTTTTGTTGGGAGGCTGCAGGGTAAACTTTTTTGGATCGTGCTAGTGGTGTTGCTGCTACGTTTGTAGTAGTGTCAATGATTGCTGGAGTTGGTTTCATTTCATGGGAAATGGGTGGAGGTTGCATCTTCAATTTAGTTAATGATAAATTTGACGATGTCAGTGACAATGCCAATTGTGCTGGTGACAAAGTTTTCTGAGGTTGGGTTGACTTGGCTGGTATTGATGGAAATTATATGGAGAACACGGAATGGGTAGTCAGATGGTGATATGGTTTGGTGGATCATACAGTGAGAGCTGCTTCGAGTTCCTTGACTTTAGCTTGTAAAGTTTCATAAAGCTTGTTGACTCTATCAAATTGTTGGCGATAATAGCGTTCATTCTGGTGTGTTTGGCGAAGTTCAGCTTTGAGGACATCATACGAGAAGGACGGAACGAATCCGCGGCCTTTCGTATTTCCTCTGGTGTATATTTGCGATTTTGATTCGGAATGGTTATGGTTATATGCTTACCACCCTTAATAAGTGATGGAAAACGGAAAAAGGGCTTACATAGTGTATTACAGTTGAACCCCGTTTTTTGCACAGGTGGGATTTGACTCGAAAGTAGTGCAAAAACCGGGGGTGTGCAAAAAGTGGGGTCGAAAACATAGCTAAAGGGTGTGCAAAAAGCGGGGTTTTACTGTATCTCTTCTTTATTTTATATCTTTATACGAAGTGCTTCAATCACACATTGAACGCTTCACTAGCATTCATAAAATCTTGTTTTCTCAGCCGTTCCGCTCAATCTAAACAGTTCACGTCGTATTTTATTAAGGAGAGGAGAATATATGAGAAAAATATTCTATCAAAAATTGTGATATCTTTTTATCTTGAACAAAATGCTTAATTCTATCAAAAGCTGAATAGAATTAGTGGATTGAAGAATATAAATTTAACTTTATGAAAGATGCGTGTATGGTCAGCTTTTGATTTTTTGTTCTCAATATGACGAATTAGTTTAAGTATGTAGACTTCGCTGTTAACTTGGGAAAACACTCAGAAGACCGCTTTTAATATATATCTATTAATAAAATTATAAAATATCATGATAATACGTACCTATGTAATTCATATAAATATAAACCAAAATTCTCTTTCAAACACACTAGATCTGTCAATACAACCCCCAAAAAATCATTGCTGAATTGGGTAAAAACCCCACTCAATTGAAACACTCTTAGTAAATAAGACCAAGTATCTTTGGTAATGTCTGTCGATCAATGATCTTTTAATTTCAAAAATTGTGTACGTAAAAAGATTTATGCTTCTTGAACGAGGAAAAGAGATTTTTTTTATATATTAGATATTAAGCAACTTTTTTTTATGGATCGAATATGTCACAGTAAAAAAAAAAAAGACTATAGATTGTACTTCTGGTCATTATAAACTATTAGACTTCCATCAAAGAAGTTGACCCAAAAAAGTCTCCACTGATTTTATTACGTACGTACCAAAGTTAAACTTCAAAATAAATAAGATTCAAAGCAAAAGGGGCTATTACACACTCTTGTTGAATGGGTAATGGTAAAGCGAATTACAAATATTTACTCAAATAACTATGTTGGTTCTCCAGTAAGACAGTGATTGGTTCCTCGAGCAAAATACTGGTTTAAGAAAGAGATCTATTTACTACCCTATATAGTGTTTTCGATTCTTTTTTTTTTTGTCAGATGATTTTATATTATTTTGTATTTGCTGTATAGTAACAACTAGTAATATTAGATTCTTGTTCGATAGAACAATCTGCTCTTCTATTATGTATTTTTGGAACCCAATTATACAATGGAACACCATAAATATTAAGCATTAATATATTGTCCAGGTGATAAATAAAAAAAAAAACCTTTTTGGATCAAATTGTTGCCGCAGCAATATTAAAATTGGGATAATAATTGCTGCGGAGGTATTCAAGTAGTGGCGCAGTAACCCCCAACCCCACCATTTTTGACAACTTTAATAATTATCTATAAAATAGATGATTATCAGACAACCTTTTCTTTCCCTTTAAACCAAATATTATGTCCGACGTAAACTTTCCAGTTATTGACTTTAGCGATTTCGAAAATAGATACGCGGTCATTGCCGATCAAGTTCTTGAAGCATCTAAAAATATTGGGTTTTTTTACATTACTAATCATAATGGACCTTCTGCAGATCAATTCAAACGCGCTTTCGAAATGGTAATGTGAAATAAAAAAAAAAACTTACTCTGTTATGAGATATAATAGTAAATAAATGATAAACAATTAATTTATATGTTGAATAATAAATTTTAGAGTGAAGAATTCTTTACTCAACCAATGGAAAAGAAAATTCAACATGGAAAAACATCATTAAATACTCTTGAAGGATATATTACTTATACTCCACAAAAGTATGATTGTGCTACCAAAATAGTCATTGATTTTTATGTCATTATTTATACTAATTCATATTATTATATGTATATATTTTGATTTAATAGATTGGGAGATAAGGATGTTGTATGCGATAGTGATAAAGAGTAATCATTTATATATTTTTGCATTATTATGGTTTCAAGTCGGGGTTGTAAATAATATTTTTGGTTGCTTATTGTTTATTATATTTTATATCAGGACTTATGATATTATTCCTGTTTCAAAATCTCAAAACTTGGCAAGTGTTTTCTCTGAGAACAAGGAAGACCTTGATACTTTTTATAAGGTACGTATTATTTGTATTCGAAAAAAAGACTATGAATTATCAATACTAATGGTTTTGACTATAATTTTATTACATAGGGCATGTATGAAACATCCATGAAAATTTTTGAGCTTCTTGCTTTCGCAATGAAGGTAAAAATAAAACACGATTTTCTTTTAACAGTATAAAAATCATTATCTTTAATTTCTTGCTTTTTTCAACCATGAAAAAAGATTCCTGCAAATCCAGAAACTGGAGCCAATGATTATTTCACCTCCCGCCATCGGTATGATAAACCTTATGCTACTAGCATTCTTCGTTTCTTGCGTTATCCCAATGAAGAATCCACAGGTCGTTCTGAAGATGTGGTAGCTTCCGAACATACCGATTATGGTACAATTACTTTACTTTCCCAACGAGACATTGCTGGTTTACAAGTTGATATTGATGATACTTGGACTGAAATTCCAATTGTTCATGATGCTATTTTAGGTATTAAAATAACATTTTTTTTTTTGCATTATCGCCTGTTATTATTGTTTTCTATCATAAACTAATATGAAATGGTTTATATATTATTGATATTATATGATTATTAGTCAATATGGGTGGTGCTATTGAATATTGGACTCGTGGGTTACTCCGAGGGGCTCTTCATAGAGTTGTTGCTACTCCTGAATTGAAACAAAAAGATCGTTACTCAATCGCTTTTTTCACTACTCCTGAAACTGGTGTTAAGCTTTCTGGTATTGATAGTCCTGTACTTCCTGAAAAAATGCCAGAATTCAAAGATGTTCCTAATGATAGGGAATTGACATCAGATGAATACATGGCAGAACGATTCAAAAGTTCATCGTATCTTAAAAAAAAGGATTAATATCTATCTATTTATTTATTTTTTGGTTACTTTGTACAATGAAGAGTAATAAAAAAAGGTTATTTTAGTACCACTTAAATATTTAGTGTCAAAACTCATTATCTCTCACTTTTTTCTATAAGTTCATATAATCAACCTCATATGCCTATGGATTGTCGTATGTTATTCTTGAGAAGAGTTGTTAATAATATGTATACAAAATATTACATTTAAGGACAAAAAATATTTATAAGAACGATAAACCTATTATCATTGCTTTCTTGCATCGGATAAAGCTATGAACAAAATTTCGTACTCTATATTATAAATACTTATGATAAAATATTATGATTATTATTAGTATTATTGAAATCGTGTAAATACATTTTCATGATTATGCCTTATCGATCAATATAAAACACTCGCCATCTAAATTTTATGCAGTGATGACGCGGAACACAAAATTGCATAAAATAAATTATGAGTTCCTTTTTTTAAACCAGATTTTATTCTTTTCCATGTTCAAGTTGGTTTCATAATGGGAAGAATGTATCTTAAAGAGTTTTATCTTAATATATGATAACTTTGTTCTCAAGAAGATTAGTCTTTCATTTTGTGGAATCTCAAGTATTTATTATTCTTGATTCCATGCCACTGGACCAGAAGGTGAAAGTAGGCCGTCGCAGTGGGTCTTTCAAAGTATACTTTTCTCATTACAATCAGTTCTTATGGATTGCTTATATTTTAATAACAAGTCACCCAAAATCTGGAATTTAGCTCAGGCTTTAATTGAATATGATGAAAAATTAAGTAATACAACAAGTGGGGAATATTAAACGTAATGGAACATGATTTGGAAATCTTCAAAGGAATGCGGAGCCGACCATGAAGATAGTCAAGGTATATACTATTATATTAGAACAAAAAATACATGTCAATGATTTATTGGGTGCCCCCCCCCTCTTTTTTTTTATTAAATTCTCTTTATAAATAAATATTTTTACAGAAACTGAAAAAAAAATGTCTTGTCTCAAAAAGACGCAGCAACAGCAAACACCATCACAGCAACAACAACAACAAAAGGATGAGGAAAACGAAAAGCAAGCTAGATCACATGTAACAATAGATCAAACTCATAACATTGATAAATTTATTGTTGGATGGTACTGTAAATGTAGGAGTGGGATACATATGGACTGTTTGAAACTTGGATTCGATTAGCCTGTTTACATTTGTGTGTATTTTGTTTAGACTTTATCAGCAACAAAAAAAGCATCCAAGAAACCCAAGCATCATTAAATCGCGAAGAGAAACAATTTCCAATATTGTAAAAACCGGTGACTTTATATATCAAGTCACCGTCAAAGGTAAAGAGTTTATTAAAAACGGGTGATACGTTAAACTAAAATGGGACCGATTATTATATAATAGTAACATTCAATATTATTTTTTCTCCAGTGCTTCTCTCCTCCTGGCCAGCAAAAAATAAAAAAAAATGAGCCATATTAAGAGCACGTCCAAATGTTCAATATATCAAGCTTAGCAACCTGATTGGGAGATTCCTTGGCTTTCTCCTAGCGGATTCCTCAAGTGAATCCTTGGTTGCTAAAAACTATAAGCAAGCATTACAACTTCGGGTAGGCATACTATTGATACAATACATTTCAATGAATTATATTCATCTTACATTTATTATATTCAACAGAATCAACTTGTTTTGACACATGGAAAAAAATAATGGACAATCAATACCCCCTCACGCTCCAAAAATAGTCCAAATAGACCAAAACTAACAAAATCACACATTGGAGCTTTAAAAAATTATGTAACTTTGCCACCAGTTTCATTACAACAGAAAATAGTCATATAAAAGCAGTATACCACACATATATGGATAACGAAAAAAAGCTCTAAATTATTAATGGATCTTGGCTTATATGAAGAAGTTGACGACATCTTGGAAACATTCCTGATATCAATGGTTTTGTATTCCAACTTTGGATTCTCATGAGAACCGAAGGACCGGAACCGACTTAGTTCTATTTATGGATATAAATACATCCAGTTTCGAAGATAGCAGTCATTCTTCTTGAAGCTTCAAGGTAAGAAAACTGATGATATTATGTTAAATCTTCAAGATCTTTAGTTCTTGTTTCTAATATATTACCTTTTCTTGATAATAATGGGGCACTATCAGGAGATGTGTCTCATTCTGTCGGGGATACCATCAAAACAATCGAACGTGCAACAGCATCACTTCTTAACGAAGTGATGAAATACAAAAATGCTTCTATTAGCACATTTAAAAACTGAAAAGTTTTTTCTATTCATATTGTTCAAAACAAAATGATCTTGAGTAACACCGGTGTAAATGATCAATATACATGGAATCGCATTGATATGAGATCTGCTGAAATCCTCACCGATTTACGAAGTCGTATTTATTTGTCAAAGTACTTTGAACTACGTGCAACCTTACTGGTACGTAGCAATGATTGATTTTGTTTATTTATTTATTGTCGGTCTAAAGCTAATTTCAATCTTCTTTATATTGTAAATACGTATTGCAAAACAAAACATTTAAAAAATTATCTAAGACTATTGTTTTAGCGAAGGCGATAAACTCCAACCTGTTGACTATAATACAGTAAAACCCCGTTTTTTGTACCCTGGTTTTTTGCGCACCCCCTCTTTTTGCACACTTCTTGACCAAAATCCCACTTTAATTTTATTATGTTTTTGACCCCATTTTTTGCACACCCCCGGTTTTTGCACTACTTTCGAACCAAATCCCACCTGTGCAAAAAACGGGGTTCAACTGTATCAATCCAAATCTTGACACTGCTCTCTCAGACATCGTTGTACAATAGTTGTAATAACTTCTCAAAAGTAATCAACAAATATCAAGTAATAACAAACTTCGTACACCTATGTTCTCACCCCGCCCTGATTCAAAAAGCTCATTTTTTCCATCATTATAACCCTTATCTCCCTCATATTTTTGACTCAAATCTATAACCTAGTCCTTTAGTAATTGAATAAGATATCATGTACAAAGAATAATAACAAAGTTTTACTGAACACATGTCTATTTGACCATTTATTAAGAGCAAGGAGATGTCAGTTGTGAATGGGAAAAATATATTAGATTATAATAATAATACGCATTTTAGCAAAGCATCACTGTTTTTTACTATTTGCTTTACTGCTAATACAGCTAAAGAGTCCGGAAAGAACATTGACTAATATTTATAAATCAAGAAGGTACCCGTAAAAGAATTGCTTTGAACCCAAAGAAAAAGAAAAATAGAATGAGGCATCTTTTTGAATACGTATGTGACAAAACAGCCTTTTATTTTTTGAAACCCCCCCCCACAAAAACTTTACCTAATCTGAACAAGCTACTCAATGCTGCATCGACAGTTCGATACTTGAAGTCAAGGGTGACGACACCATATTGGCTGAATTATTTCTGGGATAAAAGGTCAATGGCTTGTTCCTCGTCTACCTCATCATGACAATGACATGTTTGCAATACCACACTTTCCGCATAAACAAAAAGATTCAGTTTTCAATTACATGAAAAGGTCAATGACTTGTTCTGACTTGTGACCAATAACTACAAACGCCATGTTGGATAACTTCGATACCGCATTGAACAGCTATAAATTAACGAGTACCTGTGAAGAATCGAGCATTCGGGGAAAAAAGACAATAGGGAGTATCATGGTATGTAAGTAATTGAGGGTTTGTTCACCAAGTTATTGCTGTTTTTATTTAGAAAAAAACCAAATGAGCTACTTATAGTATTCGCTAAATGAAACGCTTTATTTTCATGTGTTAAGTGATACCTTTTCTTTCAGCAATCAGCTTGCCAATCATATCATATTCTACAATAATAATAAAGTATGGGGCGCGCCAAAAACTCGTAGTCAGTCTATTTTATTCATGCTTGTTCTTGTCCTATTTAAACTGTATTTTCCTGATCAATATATCGACTTCAAATAGAAGAGTTATGAATAAAAATACGAAAGTTTAATTGAATCGTAATACTTTACGTAGTTGACTAATTTATGATAATAAAAATTTCTACCCATTTGAAAATCTATTGATATATACGTATTAATTTTTTCTAATTTATATATCCAATGGGTCAAATAAAATTAGGAACTGATTCCTAAAGTAAAAGATTATATTTAATTTTTATTTTTATTTTTGAAGGCTTCAGTAATGACATTTTGAAATAATTATGTAATGGAAATATTGTACATATAATAATAGTACATAGCTGTTGTATATATTAATATACGCTTGTTATTACAGGATCCATGGAGCAGCAGGATTTTCCAGCATAAGTTCATTCTAGTAACAAACAAAATCACATTTGAAGACTATGCCGCTATTTTTCATACAAAATGCTCTTGTGTCTGAGGCTTGCGCTCGACTCGTTTAACAAGATTACCGACAATATTTCATTTTGATGAGGATCCAATAGAAGTCTTGTTTAAGATTGAAAATCGTGGCTCTAGAATCTGCCATGAGCCCCAAGACGAAGATTATGAGATTTCTAGACCAGAAGTTATTTACTTTTTATATTTAATAAATTAATTTAAGCTTTTATATCATTTTGTCTTATATTTATGTCACCTTTTCTTTTTAGTTCTACTACGTACGTATGACCTAATTTCTTTCTTTTTCCTTATTTACGTATATGGCACACTTTCTTACTTAGTAATTTGCATTATCCATATACAAACCACTCCTTTATCCTATGATGATCCTTTTTTTCAGCCGCGCTTATAATCTCACCCATAGTATATTTTATAATTTATATGGCATTTTTCTGTAATTTCTTTTATTTATGACATAAACATAATCCACTATTATTAATATATGCCCACATTTGATACCACTTTTTGATTTATGCCATACTGCTTCGCTTCTTTATTATTGGGTTCTTTGTATAGTTACAATATAATTTTTTTATATTAAGTTTCTTTTGTAATTTTTGCTTCTTCAGCAATTTTTGAGTATCATATATTTTATGAGCAGAAACAGAAAGTAGCTACTTTGAGCTACATGTAACTTTAATGTGGTAGAGTGCACGTCACCGATATAATCCGCCGTGATTTTTACCCTAACTTTTAAGGTTTTCATAACCACACAAAATAAATATTGCATTTTTTCTTTTATTTCATAATATGTATTTACATGCATATTTTAAAACAACTATTATAAATTAACTTTCTAAAAAAAAAGAAGTTGTGTCGAAGTCGAAAAGCGCTTCAGAGTTTGATGGGTAACACTGAATTTTAGTAGAGAAAGAGAGGAGAAAATTGAAATAATCGGATTAATGTCTTTTACCTATGTTACATAAACTTTTTTTGCAAGCAGAAACATGTATTTTCAGCGTAAAAACCATAGAAACCAATATGACTGTTATATTAAATTCACGTTAGGCGAAATGGTTACCCAAAAGGTATATATCCAGTACGTATTATAATAAAAAGAAAAAGTAAATTTCTTAATTTTGGTGATTATAGATGGAAAAACACGCTACAAGAAAGTGATTTAAAAAAAGTATGTACGATATTATGACATCAATATCAGGAGTGATACATAAGGACTTCGAGATGACATTAGGTCATTATGATAGACTATATAAATAACATGAGAAAAGGAAGGTTTTCTTACTATCTGGATAACAATCATCCCACAGTCCCTGCTTTCTAATAGTAAGCTTCACAGCAGTTTTAGGTTTTTTTTGTTGTAACATACTGCACATGCGCCAAATGTGTTCTAGATATCTTATGAGCATTTTTACGTATGATTTTACTAACCTGTATAATACGTGACTTGCTAATTATGCATATCATGCGAACGCGCATAAAACAACACCAATATATAATTCCCTTTTTTTTTAATTTTTTTTGTTGTTGGCAACTTTTTCTTTCTCTACAAACTATAATAGTAATAAAAAACATGACTGTTCACAGTATTCCAGTTGTTGATTTTACTGATTTTTCTAATCGATATGAAGAAATAGCTGAACAAGTTCTTGAGGCATGTAAGAATATAGGGTTTTTTCATATTATCAACGCATCCACGCCTTCGTCGGCAGAGGTTAATCGAGCTTTTGAATTGGTAAATCACCTTCCTTTTTTTTTTTACTTCATTTGATTAACGTGGATAATAAAAAAAGAAACTTGTCTATTTAATTGGCTAATAAATAATGTGTTTTTTATTTAAGAGTAAGGAATATTTTAGACTACCTGTTGAAGAAAAAATTAAGTGCAAACAAGATACTGCCAAAGGAAAAATTGAAGGATATCTAGGACTTTATGCTCAAAGGTATAGAATATATAAATGTGAAAAGTTTTCGCCAAGTAGTACAATATATAAATATTAACTGATGCTATGAATAATCTTTATATATATAGACTTGATCCGAAGATTCAAAAGAAGGGTGATTATAAAGAGTAAGTACTATGGGGCCTTCAAATGATTAGTTCATGTTTTATTCCCCCCCATCCAAAAAAAAGATACGTAATATTAACATAATTAAAAACATCACCAGATCATTCGACATGGAAACATTAACAAGTAAAAAAAATATTGATCATTTTCCATCCTTATTCCAAGAGAATCGAACTGACCTTGAAGCCTTTTCAAAGGTATGATGTTTAATAAATGCGTGACCCTGGTATAATTGAGTAATTTATTTGAGAAAACAAAAGGAATAGTATTATATATATTAGACGTTATTGTATTCAAAGTGATATTATTCATGTAGGGAATGCATGCAACTGCACTTCAAGTGTTAGACCTGCTTGCTTTTGCATTAAAGGTATTTTTTGTAGCTGTTTTTTAAGTTTTGAAAAAAAAGAGATGCAGTTACTATTTATTAATAATGCTATTAATAATAACACACAATGTAGCTTCCACTTAATGAAAAGACAGGTGCTAATGATTGGCTGAGTTCAACTCATCAATATGAAACAAATGGATCAACAAGTGTCTTGCGCTTATTACGTTACCCAAACAGAAAACCAGGAGATGAAGGAGAAGAATGTGATAGCAAGAAGAATGTCATTTTGGCTGGTCAACATACAGATTACATTATGATTACACTACTTTATCAAACCGCTCCTGGACTTCAAGTTCAAGTTTCTGATGATGAATGGATAACAGTTCCTGTACGTAGTAATGCTATCTTGGGTAAGAGTAGTAAAAGTTTTAGGCATAAGTCCACTTTTATTATATAGATGAAAAAAATAGCTAAGCTTTATTTATTAATATGACGAGTTCTTACTTTATTAATCAATGATTAGTCAATATGGGTGGTATGTTCGAATGGTTTACAAATGGCTTACTGAAATCGGCAATGCATCGCGTCATTGATATGCCAAATCAACGAGATGGAAAAGATCGATATTCCATTGGATATTTTATACATCCTGAGCCAGATACGAAAATTATTAATATGCCTAGTCCTTTGATTCCATCAGAACGCCCTGATTTTAAAGAAATTGCAAAAGATGCAGAAATTACAACATCAGCTGAATATCTTGAATACCGTTATCGACGATCGTTTTTGGAAAAACAAGCAACCAACCCAGAACTTGATTATGATTATATTTGATGTACTTATCAATTATAATGATCTCTTTTTTTTTCTATGATCACCACAACTACCCCCTCCCCCCACTTTCATGCATACACAAATAATAATAAATAATAACAAATAATGAAAATATAATATTGATGAATCAATCGACACAAACAAATTTTACCATGTTGCTACAGATTATGCTGGAACAAATAAAATTTTGAAACGTGAGCCAAGAGAGATACTACCAATAATCGTTTATTTGTTGCTTCTCTTCAAAATAATAATAATAAAAGGTTGCCACTGTTTATAAACTTATATGTATATATATACTGTATATTATTATGAAAATAACTACTAACAGATACAGTAATATGTTCAGCCAAACTTTTGGTGAAATATAGGAACAGTTATAGTTTCGGAGTTTTCAGTTTGGCTGTTGACAACTTTAAGAATGTTCCTTAAATCTGACTTTATTTAGGACATGAGAATCATTGCATCATTTTTCTTTTAATAAGTATAGTGGTTATAATCATTCCAGGACCAGGACACCTTGCCATAATTGCCATGGTTATGAGAATGTTTATGTTATTGTTCAGCATGATCATGATTATAATCGCTTGTGATATAAAGACAATGGTTTTTTTATCACCAGATATATTAAATGGTTATAACGATTTGAAGTACATGAATGACTTTGTTTTCATTGTTATCGTCAATTTATTTTAGTAACTATGGTAATTATTGTATTATACGACATATTCTTTTCCATTTCAAATCTCATTATACTACAAACATGCACAAATTATTTTACCCCAAATGTATTGATTTGGTGAACTTACGTAAAAGAAAGAAAAAAAAAGGGGGAAGAAAAATTGAAAATGAATAACACGGATTGTTAATTGATTATTATTTTCGCATTGCATTGACAATTAATAAAAGGATATTTAGTGATTATCAAGTAATTAATGTTTCGGATCAAAATTCAATTGATGATTCCGATCCATTTGACAAACAAAAGGGATATCTGGCAAAAATGAACAAACAGTTAACTAAAAAGCATTTGTTGACAAGGAACGGGATTTTTTTCCGAGGCCTGGCACACAAACTTTACTTTTTAAGTCTAAACTCGTGTGTAACAACAAAAAAAAGCAATTCACCTTTATGCGGGGAATGACATCCCTTTTTATTTTAGACTCCATTTTTTTTTCCAGCAATTAAAAATAGTATAAAATAAATGGTAACAAAACTATCAAATACTAACTACTACTTTGTGTAATTTTAAAATGTCGTAGTAAAATTATAATACAAATCCAGGGGCAAAAAAATAATTCATTGTTTTATGCACATTTATATTATTTTATGTTAACACCTCGGGTTGATCATTGAAAAATAACAAAAAGAACTTTGGCCCCCCGATTATCCGTTATTTTTATTTTTCTGTTCCATGTGTGGCTGAAATGTTCTATATTAAGAATATCAACTGGTTTTTGTTATGTTTGCTTCCGATCGTGTGTCTGTTGTGTGTTATATCTGTTGTGGTGTGTGTGTGTGTGTGTGTGATTTATGTATTACCTGGTAAACTGAAAAAGAAAATGCGGTGTTGCCCTTTTTTTTTTCTTTCTTTTCCGCCAACTTTTTTTCTTATATATATATTCCACCTTTTGTTTTTTTTGTCACATATAAATGACTCAAACTCGACATTTCAGGTCAGCGGCCTACCTGTTGTGTCTTGCCTTATTGTTCATATTACCATGGGTCGATGGTACGTTTTCTTTTATTTAGTCTTTTTGGTCTTTTTCTTACAGAAAACCTTGGGAAACATAAAAAAAAAAGTTATCAAATATATACTAGTATCATTAATAATAATATTGTTCTTCCTATATATATATATATATATATATAGCCCGTAGTGTAAATAACCGGAAACTAGAAAAAGTTGAAGGGCTTGGATCAGTTCAATTGGACATTGCAACACGACCTGAAAGTTTCTTTAAAAAACGTGATTTAACTCGTAATCCCGCTTATCGACCCACAGAAGGTCGAGCTATAGAACATGACGACATTTTACGACTTGCCGTCCCAGCATTCAATCAAACATTTTATTTACATTTACATCCTAACGATGAACTATTCCACCCTAACGCTGTAATCACAGTAGGCGATAAGCAGGAACGAGTTCGACCTCATGAGCATCGTGTTTACCGAGGATATGTTATTGACGAATCTTTTTCTCGCAGTCGCTGGCAAGAAGATCAAGCAGGTTTATGGCGAGATAGTTATTCTGCAGAATCAGATCCAGGTGTTCTTGGTTGGGCACGTATTACTATTCGAAGAGATATAAAGTAAGAAATTTGACATTTATTTTGATAAGAAAACCCCTCCTCATCCGTTCAAAATAAAATAATAAGAAGAGGAAAAAGAAGGGAAGGGAAGGTTGTCATTTAATATAATGCTAATTTATTACTACTTAATTTATATATAATTAGGCATGATCAATCTTATCCTATATTTGAAGGTGCTTTCCGTGTTCATCAAGATACTTATCATGTTAAAGCAACAAATAATTATCGTATGGCAAAGCGATCGGATGATGCAGATCTTCAAGAGCACCATTTAGGTTCTCATATGGTGATTTATAGAGATTCAGATACAGTTTCAACATCATTATTGAAACGACAAGATCAAGAAACAACTCATATACCAACATGTGGATATAATCCAGATATTCATGGTGTAGCAACACCTGCCCATGATGCATTCATGCATAATATGGGCTCAGCTAATACCCAGCAACAACAACCACACAACCCATTAGCTGGTATTGCTGACCCATCTCAATTTAATGCTTTGGTTGGATTTGATGGCGGTTTGTCATCATTACATAAAAGAGCTCCGCCAGCAGGATGTCCCAGTTCAAAAAAGAGTAAGCTTTGATTGTTATCATTATCATTATTGTTTTTATTTTATTTTTTAGAATATAGATTATTAACAATAACTGAATATATTTTGTTTCTGTAGTTGCTTATATTGGAGCAGGTAACAAAGAAAAAAAATAACTTTTTAGTAGATGGATATTATAAATATTCTTTGGAACTCATAATTATTTTATTATATTAGCTGCGGATTGTACATATGCCCAATTCTATCAATCGCCTGAACGTGCTCGAGAACAAATTATTAATGATTTTAATACAGCATCCGCTGTTTATGAACGTACGTTTAATGTACAATTGGGTTTAATTAATATCACAGTGAAGGATGCAGCATGTCCTTCATCACCTTCATCTAATGAAAGATGGAATCAAGCTTGCTCTACTTCATATACTATTACAAATCGATTGAGTGATTTTAGCCGTTGGCGTGGAACTATAAAAAATGACGGGGCTAGTTTATGGCATCTCATGACAAGCTGCGCGTAAGTAAAAAAGAAAGCCTAGAAAAGAAAAAAGAGAATGGTTTAAATTTAGATAAAACTTGGCTGATTTTTTTTATATATAGATCTGGTGTTGAAGTAGGTGTTGCATGGCTTAATCAACTTTGTCAATCAGATGTTCAATCCAGTAACCAAGGAGGTCAACAAGTTTATACTTCTGGAACTGCAGTATCATCCATCAGTAAGTGTTATTTTTTACTTTTATGCGACTCTGTTTTTTTTCATTTTCTTGTACCTTTCAATACTTAAAATCTTGGCACTTTTTTTTTTATATTATTATTTTAATAATAGCTCGTGATGAATGGACTGTTGTAGCTCATGAAATTGGACATAACTTTGGTTTGTATTTTTTATTTATTTATAGATTTAATCTATTATTTCAATAAACTAATAATCCCTGTTTGATATGTGTATGATTAGGTGCTATCCATGATTGTACTGCAGATACTTGTCCTTGTAGTGGAGCATCTTGTCAATGTTGTCCATATAGTAGTACTGAATGTGATGCTCAAGGAAGATATATTATGAATCCATCTTCCAATGTATCCACTGAAGATTTCAGTCCATGTACAATTGGAAAAGTCTGTGAAGCATTTCCTCAACTTGGCTCTTGTTTGGAAGGTATGACTATATAGATATATATGAGGCTGATCTTTCTATTTTGAGAATTGTCTTTTCAATCTAACTTGACAACCTTTTTTTTTTGTTTACTTGTTTTATTTTTGGACTCGATTATGTAAAATCTAGATCCTGGAAGTCGTACAATTGCAACTTTACAAATGTGTGGTAACGGTATCAAAGAAGATGGTGAGGATTGTGACCCTGGAGGAAATAATAGTACTTGTTGTGATGCATCTACTTGTAAATTCATCAACAATGCGAAATGCGAGTAAGTTGATGTTTATTGGCTAGAAAAATAAAGGGATGGGAAAGGAAGGACAGAAACAATATTTCATTGTACTTAAACTAAAAAAAAAATACCTAAATATCGGGTAATCTTTTGTTTTTAATAGTGATAGCTCAGATCTCTGTTGTCAAAATTGTCAACCCCGTCCTAAAGATACAGTATGTCGAGCAGCAGTTTCTGAATGTGATGTAGAAGAAAAATGTCCTGGTGATTCTGGTGATTGTCCAAAGGATGGCTTTAAGACGGATGGTGATTCTTGCGGAAATCATTTACAGTGTGCTTCTGGACAATGTACGTCGCGTGATCAACAATGTCGTCAACGTGGCTCAGATATGAATATTAGCAAAGCATGTGGATCAGCTTCTGGTTCTTGTCAAATGATTTGTGATAATCCTGGTAGTTTTTCGTGTTTGTTATTTAATGGATTTTTCATTGATGGTACACCTTGTGGTGTAGGTGGCGCATGTAAAAATGGAGAATGTAGTTTAGATAACTTTGGTAAGTTTTGTACAACTAGTGATGGAAGAAAGAGGGACAAGTAATTACAAGTGAAAGGGGGGTTTTTTTTACTGTTAATTTTCTAATTATCTTCAATATGTACATGAATAGGTGATAATGCCAAGAATTGGATTGAGAACAACAAACAGATTGCTATTCCTGTCATTATTATTGTAGGCCTTCTTGTACTTTTCTGTATTTTCCGTTGCTTATGTTACGGTTGCTGTGGTGTAGGTGGATATCGCACCGTTAACAACAAAGGAGCTGTCTATGTTACTACGGCAGCACCTCCACCTTATGGACCAAGTCAACCTTATTATCCACAACCAGGCCAGCAACGAGGTCAATGGGTTGATCCAGGTCAATACAACGGTGCTCAATATAATACTATGCCACCTTCTGCACCACCACCCTCCTATACACCCGGTCCACCAGCAAACCGGGAAGCTTATGAAATGAATGCAGCGCAGAATTGGAATGGAAATAATAATACACCTTCACCAGGACCAGGAGAAGATACTGGCGGTATTTCTGGGCGTGTACGTCGTTTCGAAGAACGTATGTCACCTCGATAGAGATATATATACAGGCAAAAAAAAAAGAACATAAACACACGTACACATAACAAAATACCATTTTTCTTTTATATATATACATATATTGAATTGTAATATAACTCTCTTTTCTTTCCCTGTTTTTTTTTTGGTCCCTTATGCAAATGAAATATGTAAACTTTTCAAAATTCTGTTTTTATATATTCCAAATTTTTTAATAATAATTGCCTGAATCAATTAAAAAGAAAAAAAAAAAAAAAACAGCACAAAAATTCTAGTCTATTATGGTACATTTTTTTTTCCAAAATAAGTTGATAATGTGAAGAAGAGAGTTAAGTGAAGAGGGAGAAATGAAAACGTGAAGTATATATGTGTAAGAAGAGAGGAGTGGGGAGTGACTTTTTATGTACAAAGAAAAAAAATGTTTGTTTGATTTGTTTGAAATTGTTGATAATAAAATGGGGTTGTAAGTAAATAATATAATTCTTCTTTTTTTTTTGATTGGTTATATATACTCTTTGGATGTATATTATTATTTAATGTATAATTTCTCTTTTTTTTGTTCCCGCTTTTTTTTATTGCGTATCAGCAACAACACCAACTTGAGCAGGACGCAAGACACGACCCTTCAAAGTATAACCCATCTTTTGAACGACAAAGACTGTGTTAGCATCTTTATCAGGCATAGGAGTTTGGAACAAAGCTTGATGTTTGTTAGGATCAAATTCTTGACCTTCGGGATTATCTTGTTCAACACCATGACGTTTCAATGCCTTGAGCAATTCAGTTTCAGTCATAGAAACACCAGTGTATAAGTTAGATAATTGATCAGCCAATTTTTCAACATCTTGAGCTAATTCTGATTCAAGAGCAGCTTGCTTGGAACGTAAAGTTTCGGGAACAGCAGTCAATGCCATACCCAAAATATCAACAGTGTCCAATAAATCCTTGGCAAACTTTTGAATGGCAAATTCTCGTGCAGATTCAATTTCTTTACGAGTACGTTCACGAAGGTTTTCTTGATCAGCTAAACAACGAATGTATGCGTCCTATAATTTATATAATATACAGTTTATATATGTCAAAAAAAAATCAAAGACTTTGTTCCCAGTCTGTCACTTTTCCCTTATTCCATTTTTTTTTCCATCTCCTTATGTAATATTTTTTTTCTATTGAACAAAAAAAAAGAAAGAAAGAAAGAAATGAAGGGTGCAGAAAAGAGAAGGGCAACACAATAGGGAATATAGATCTAATATAAATATAAGAATGTTTATTTTACCTGAAGTTCAGCGATTTTCTTGTCCTTTTCAGACAACAACTTTGCAGCGTCATTTTCTTCTTTCTTTTCTTCAGCTGCGGCTTGTTGCTTGTCATTTTCTTCTTGCTTCTTTTCTTCATTGTTATTTTCAGTAGCATAACCACGACGAATACCAATAGGTACCGCTAATCGAGAAACATTAAGAGCAGTAGATTGACGTGCAGAAGCAACGGCAGCATTACGGACGACGGAAAGCATTGTTTAAAGGTGTGGAAGGAAATAGAAGGTATAAAAGCAACTTGAAAGAGAAAATAAAATCGGGGTGGGATTCATCTCTCTTATTTGCAACCCTGCTTTCAAAAATGAGTTACAAAAACAAAAGTCACGGTTTTGGAAGTTACCAAATTAAGAAGCGGGTTAAGTTATGAAATATAAGTCCTTATTAGTATTTTTAATAGCATATTTAAAGTTTTTTTTTTTTTTCTAGAAAAAAAAGTGGGGTAAAGATAAGAACTCCATTTTCGTGTGACAAAAAAAAAATAAGATAAAAAAAAAGAGAAGTGGATCTGAAAAGAACCATGTGGTAAATTATTGGATGAAAATCAAAATATAACAAGGTCGCACATTCTCTTTTAATTGACGGTAAATTTGCTACAACTTATAGTATCATAGCAACAGGAACAAAAACCCTATGTTTCCATAGAGAATTTTTTTATTATTCAATGTTATTTTTTTCAGTAATCCAATGTTCTTTATACGAGAATAGTAGACAACTATTTCCAAAGTGTAAAAAGCAAATGAAAAAAAAATAGGAATCGAAAAGCATAATATCTTATAAAAAATGTAATTTCAAAAGTACAATTATATTAATATATGACACTTGATTTTTCGAAAAAAAATAATGATAACAATGCATGATACACTCTAAAATTAATTAAAGGTAGTGTGATTATACCAAAGTGTTTGAGGCTACTATTACGTATTTAAATATTGAAATTGGTTACAGTCGAAATTTGAAATTTCTTTGAAAGTAACAATGCTGTTCACTTATTTTTTTTTTTAATTCTTTCGTAACAATAAATGAATGTATATATTTTATGTAGGTTACTGTGTGCAAAGTATAAATTGTTTATTACGTATGAGATATATAATATGATATTTGTTGTAATTAGTATAAATAATTATAGGTAATATGTGTATGTATGTAGTACAAGTACATTGAATATATAAAAAGTATATTATTCTCCATCAGGCTTTACAGGTCGAAGAGTTTGTGGTCTTAGTCCGGTTTGAGCATTAATCATGTTCTGCACGAGTAATGATTTAGGTGGATCTATTTCATTAGGAACGTTACCGTGGTATGGCGGTGCAGTTTCTGCAGGAAGTAAAGGATGCAAAGTTGCATTAAGAATGACATCACTTGCATCTTCTGGTTTAAAGTGACCACGAGCAGCCAGTGATCCATTATTAATATCTTTAACATAAGCTTCACCATGAGGAATATTTTCCTTGTTTCTAGCATTTCGCTTTTTACGCGTGTATAAACAGAAAGCAAGTACAAGTGCCTAAATAGAAAAAATAGTTCTTGAGATTAGATCTATAGTCTCCGTTTTTTTTTACGTAACGGGATGATTAAAAAAAGCAGCCTACGTACCACAACAGCTACACCACCAACAACTGCACCAGCGATTGCCCCGGTATTATTAGACCCGCCACTGACTGAACCATCATTGGAAGCACCACTGTCGTCTAGAGAAGGATATGGTGAATTATACTGGTCAACCCATTTCCATTCGTCAGTATCTAAGACATTGAAGCTGCTTTGAACGGTATCAGCGCTATTGACACCAAACATAACAAAGAGCAATGAGCTGTTATCGGCAAAAACGGCTAATGTGATAGTTTGTTAGTAACTTTAAGTTTTTTTATGCACTATAAATCTTTTTTTTTTTTGGCTAATACCTGAATGTCCGCGAAGTGGACCTGGACCTTGACCACTAAGGTCCTGCTTCTTCCAAGTCATAGAACTCGTGTCTAATGTGTAGCAAACGCCTTCTGCAATTGGCAATACATTATTAACTAAGGTATTTATATATGTATTCGTGTTAGTAACAAAATTGGAACGTTTTATTTTATTTTTTTATGATAATTTAATCAAACATACATTGAGTTCTTCCACCATACAAAATGATATCTCGGGAGTTTGGTTCTATGGTTTTAACCAATTATTATTTAGTAAAGAGAGATAATTTTTTTTTTTAGATTTTTTACTCATGCCTTTCTAGCCCTACATATATATAGAACCTACTGGCTGTAATTGTATGTGAGATTCTAGGTTCCGGGATATCAGCACCTGTCGCGTTTTTTAATTCCCATGTGTTATCTTCAGTATGGTAAATTAATATCTCTGTCAATGGTATCAAAATATCGAAATTGAGGGTATCTGGTTGCCCTTCTGTTTTTGTATAACTTATTGTCATTCCTCCGATGTAATAAAGATCTTTGCCTATTAAAGTGGTTGGGGTATAGTATCGAAGATACATGCTGCTTGGTAATGGGGATCCAGAACTCCACATGGATGACTAATCAAATAAATAGAAGTTTTGAGAAAAGAGAAATAAAGTAACAGTAGGTTTTTATTGATTTATACATACTTTCAAATCATAGATATTCATTTTTCTACTATTTGCTGGATCTACACCGTCTGGATAACTATCAATTAAAAATAAGTAATTAGAAAATATCATGTTAGCTCGTGTAGAAATACATTTATGAGTCGTCAGTAGCAAAAATAATAATATTAAGAATAATTGTAGTAGGCCACAGACCTCAGACCGCCAAAAGCGTAAGCTTTATTATCTCCACCGTTTGAGCATGTACCTCCGTATCTATTTAGATCCATTAGAACCACTTTCAGTACTTCCATAAAGTTTAAATTCTGGATAACTCAATTAAATAAAATATGAAGATTTACGGTTGTTTCATTGGGCTTGGAGATTCTGGTAGATTTTGCCAACTGTTGGATGTTGCGTTAAACAACATTACTGGATAATGCATCGTATCGTTGAGTCTATTACTACCAGATCCACCATAAATTATTATGGAGTTATCTTCGGGAAAGGCTCCCATAGCATATTCATAATTTTTTTCAGCTGTAAGAGAGCCTGTAACTGGGACACCTTGCCATTTTGATTGTGCTTCATTAATATTAAAAGACTCCGATATATCGAGATGAATAAAGTCTTGTATAGTTTCGAGAGATCTTCCATTGTTGCTAGGACGTCCTCCAAAGTAATAAAGCCGTTTGTTAAGCAGCACACTATCTAATCCAGTTTATATATAAGTATAATTATGTATTTAGTGTCAACAGAAACGAGAAACTAAAATTAAAAGAAACCGTGTATAATATATGTAGCGTATACCTCCACTATACCGAGCTACTGGAATAGAAGCAAAAACCTTCTCAAGTCCAATAAATGCTGCCAATAATATACATAAATGTATCTTCATAGGCAGATAAAACATATAAAAGAGCAAAACGAAAAGGTAAGAAAAAGAAACAAAAAAAAAAACTGTAGCTTTTTTTTAAAAAAAATAGGGACTTTATGGTCTATGATTACTTGGAAGTAATAAATAAGTGGCTGTGTATAATTAGACGTTTGACGAATAAACTAGACTATCACAAAAGCGGCCTTCTATCTACGTACAAACTTTGCTATAATCTTGTTCTGTGTCAATAAGAATAGTAATTTGTCATACATCAAAACTCATCTGAAAACATTCTTGAGTATAAATAAATAGCTTGTAAGTTTTTTTCATACTGCTCATGACCTAAGAAAAAAAATCCGATAACATTGATGTAGTTTTTTATGAGAGATCAATAAAATTTGTACGTAGTAATGAGAGTGTGTCACTACAAAAAAAAAAAAAATGTCCAGAAAAATGAATGTGAAAAAAGAAACTAGGTAGGACAGAAATGTTTAACTTTTTTGTTCTTAGAACTAACTATAGTACTTTTTAACTTTTTATAGGTTTTTGCACAACAGAATTTCTACTAAACATTGTAAAAGCCAGGAATTGACTGTTTTCAATAATTTCTACTGGACCGCTTCGCTTCGACGTTTAAATCAGCCCCCTCTGCTTCACTACTCCGTCCAACTCAATGAAAAAGATGTCTTAAGGGGTGGGGTTTCTTCCTTGACCACGCATAAGGTTTTTTGCGCCTAATAACAATGATACCTAAGGCTGTATAATTGTTTTGTGAATACAATCAAATAAGAATTAAACTGTATTAGTATAGTAATTAATGTCTTTAAGATTGAATAACATTGTATTGAATAAAAAAAAAACTAAATAATATCATTGTTACTGTTTTACTTTATTTTAGTACTACGTGGAGGAGTCATAATGGAAACCACTGTTTTTGAGAGATAAAAAAGCAGCGAGGAGTGATTTATTTATTGTTTTACGTATTGTGGAAAGAGTTTAAAACAGTACGTATTTATTGACAGATCAACAAATTGTTGGTCAAGTAAGTTTCTGAAGTATTGTATGATAAAAAAAATTATTAAAGCTATCAAAACCAAATGGCCCAAATTTTTGAAGAAGCAAGAATTGTTGTATGTACCACAAACCTTATTTATTTCTGATAAATGTATCGAGACGAGCAGAAGTAGTGAGAGAATAAATTTTAAAATAGGCAAATAATTTTTTTTTCCGATCTCTTTCTTTTATAAAAGAATTCGTAGCCAGTTGAAATAATCCTGGTTTTATCAGGATTATTTCTATATCAAGTATACTAAAATAAGTAATTGAAACGTGTTACTTATTTTCTTTACTAACTAACAACCACTTCAAGAATAATGCGACGTCGGTGGTAAGCAACTCTTTAAAGTACAGTAAGATTCATTTGACATTGTATGAAGCAGGGATCTGTACACGGACTCTTCCCAATTGAAGTATGATTGCTTATTTTGTCAAGTTGAAATAAATAATTTGATACGTAAAACGTGAAAATATTTCAAGATAAGACTTTTTGCAGGCCTTATAAGTAACACAATTTCTTATTCCTTTTGTAGTAAAATTATTTTTACAGTATAAGTTGAAAAAGGGTTTCCTTGTGATTCATTTGTGAACTTGCGAGGACCTGCACATACTTGTTTTTTTTTTGTGAATAACTTGTAGAGTTTAACACGTAGTACATAAACATTCGCATGTCTGCCAATAATAAAGTAAATTTCTATGAGTTTCAACTGTCCCATTACAGAGACAAAAAAAGATAGCAGGTTGATTAAGCTTTAAACGGCATTCAATGAGATGAAAATGCTATATATTCAGTTCAAATGAAATAAAAAAAACAATGATAATACCCGAATACGTAGACGATGAATAATATTTATTATGAATGACTGATAAAAACATTTATTTTGAAAAAATTATAAATGATAATTTTTTTAATATTTTAGTTAGCAAAGAATTGCTAGTTATATACATTATTACGCATGTTCCACGGCAAGTAACCAAGTAGTGCATGCAATTAAATCATGTGATTGAGTGGTTGAGTGGTTGAGTGGTTGAGTGGTTGAGTGGTTGAGTGGTTGAGTGGTTGAGTGGTTGAGTGGTTGAGTGGGTGAGTGGTTGAGTGGTTGAGTGGTTGAGTGGTTGAGTGGTTGAGTGGTTGAGTGGTTGAGTGGTTGAGTGGTTGAGTGAGTGAGTGAGTGAGTGAGTGAGTGAGTGAGTGAGTGAGTGAGTGTGTGAGTGAGTGTGTGTGAGAGAGAGAGATGACCACAAAGTTATAATGGGAGTGATTTACATAATAAGGTGGAAGTTATACAATGAAGTTGATTTTGGGGAGGGGTATGTGTAAGGATAAATGGGAATATACATTATTATATTAAATTTTCTAGCTAAGTACATCATAAGATAACAATAAAATAAAATAAATAATACTATATATATAATGGTTAACAATAAAAATATCCCAGGCGCAATAAGATTATCATTTAGTCAGATAGAGAAAGTATAAAAAATAAATAATGTTAGCTATGGGGCGCTTTTACGGCCACCATAACTCGGCTGTTGATTGAAAATCTACAAAACAATTTAATTTCACCACTACCACAAATTCAACATTACCATACACCACATATAAAACCTCAAAACACCAATACACACCCACACTCACCCACACTCACACTCACACATTTTCTCACCCTCACCCTCACACACGAGAGAATGCGTCTGTTCGCCATAGAACACTTTATGGCTGGCTCCTTGATGAAAACCTACTGTTAGTAACGGTTCGCAACGCCATGCGATACTTCATGCTGATCGTCATGACTCGGTTTTTTATTCCAAAACCTAAGCGTGTATCATTTCCCATGGTTGGGACGGTTCGCAACGCCATGCGATACTTCATGCTGATCGTCATGACTCGGCTTTTTAATTCAAAACCTAAGCGTGTATCTTGTTTACCAGAAAAAAAAGATCAGTGATCTGCGACACCAAAAAGTGTCGATTCGCCATAGAACTCTCCTTTGGTTCGTTATGACTCGGATTTCTTGCTTTGAGAAAACCTAGTAATGTATCAATTCCTAGCTACAACTGATCCATTCCTTCCTCCTCGGACCTCCCAGGACCATCCTAGTAGATTAAGATCACGTCACCTACGATATCTATATATATATGTAACCAAAAAATATAATTAATTAATTAAAATGCTTCATTCTTTGGATAACAACTTGCATTTCTTTTAAATTATTGCTATGATAAACGAAATTATTATGGAATATTGAATAGAAAAAATGCACTTACTCTGCTACCCATTATATATACTCTTTTGTACGTAGAGTAGTAAAGAATCGGAATAAAATCTTGAACAAGACGTATCGGTAATGGTAACTTTGTGAATGAAAAGGTTCCTATATACAACAAAAAGTCAGTACAGTGAAAATATCATTTAATTTGAATAATAAGAATATTCATCTCATTTATCTCATTATTAAGTCATTACCTTGTTAACACAATTATATAGCAACATAAGAATAGTCTGTACTTTACTTCATTCGGAACCAGAATACAAGTCTTGCTCAACTGACAAACTTAAATAAAAAAAAAGTGAGAAAAACCATTGTCATGGCTTTTTGTTTCTCTTTCTTTCTCTACTATTACCAACGATTGCAATACTTTTTTTTAGTACTTACTTTCTTATAATCGTTTTCTCTATCGTATCATGTCAGTCATCTTGTGTATAAATAGGAGAAGTTTTTTTTTAACGCGGTATCAAAGTTAAGGGAGCTCATGAATTTATGTTTCACTTCCTTTGACTAAACCACTCGGTATCAATCAAAGCCTTAAATGAAAGTACAATTAAAGGTGCAACTGGATTTTTCTGCGATATCAGCACCAGTGTAGGCTCCAATAAACAGTACATGTCCATTATAAAGACTCATCTTGATAACCTTGAAAAAAACATCATTCATAAAAGTCCTATCCAGATAGGAATTTCACCACTGAATATATGACTTTATGAATATTTTTTTTTTTACCATGTGCTTTATCACACCAAAGGTATGAAGCCAGTAAAACTTGAAAGTCTACTGATAATTACGACATACAGTTAGGTTTAGGCACACAATTCCGAGTGAATGGAGGTAAACCAAACAGCTTGGGTAAAAAAAAAATAAAAAAAATAAAGGTATACACAGGATGACCAATATGAGGTAAGACCATTGCAATTAACTAAACAATAAAACAAGTGTTTTCCAAAAACACTTGCTCCATTGAATGCCATGCATTTGCTTCTAAAAAAAAAAAAGAATAATTAGTTAAAAAAACAAGTAGTATAGTTAAAAGAAAAAGGAGTATAGTTACAAAAAATAACTATAGTAGAAAAAAAAAAGAATAAAAAAAAAGAGAATGTAAAAGTAAAATGGTGTCATGACTTTTAAGGTACATGACGATAAAA
Organism: Circinella minor; assembly: GCA_016758965.1. Lineage (NCBI taxonomy): Eukaryota > Fungi > Mucoromycota > Mucoromycetes > Mucorales > Lichtheimiaceae > Circinella > Circinella minor. Next base: position 45,322 of record JAEPRB010000139.1, on the reverse strand, counting down.
GAGGAATAGTAATAAAGGGAATAGTTTCTTACTTACCGCAGTTATTGACACGGATAAATTATTAAAATTCGCGAAAGAAAGAGGTTTTTAAAAAAAACCTCAGATTAGCTTATTTTATAATGGATTTCAGCCAATAAGACGGCGCCAAATAGCCCATAAGAATGATTTTTACTGTGTACACTTTCTGCAGTGCAATGTCTCGCAAATGACATTATGGCTATACAATGGTGGATTTAAAATAGTTTAGAATTACTATTTAAATAAAATGAATATATTTACGTTTTTGGTTTTTTGGAATGTGAAGCATTTTTCATAATGCAAGACGCGATTGAGTGTTATACAACTGAAGTTGACTTTACATAAAACCATATAGGGTTCCTGCAATCTCCAAGTAGTTAAACCAAATAGATAGTTTGATTCAATAGTTCTACCTAAACGCTAAGGTACATTGTGACCATAGGAATATATAACGCATCATTAAGAAGCCTATGTAATATCATGGTCGTCAAGCGGAAGAAAAAGCCTTTGGTATGAAGCTGTTTTGGTGTGAATTCACAAGGTAGAGCCAGTTTAAAAATGAATTCGTAACGGACAGATACGTATATAAATATTCATGAAGAACATATTGACGCTTTTTTTCATAATGGTAACTTGCTGTCTACATTGAAAAAAAAAGCAGTCTGCTTTTTTTGTCGATCCCATTTTTTTAAGATCTTTGTAAATATATAACAGACAAGTAATGTCCTCATCAAAAGAGTAACAGCATATATAAAACAAACTACACAAAGAAAAAAAATAAAAACTCACATGATTCAACGATCCTAATAGGCTATTATCGAAACAAAACTTAACAGAAACCTATCGCCTAAAACGTCGAACTATATAAAACTTGAAAGATTATTGTATTCAAGTCATTTTATTTATTAGGATAAGACAATGAAAAAATTGTTACGTATTAGGAATTTTGAAGGAATATGTGTATATTTAGAGAGTGCTTCTATTATTAAGATTACATTGCACGGAATTTTTTCTTTTGTATTTTTGACTTTATGAAAGTTGGGATACATTGATTGTATAATAATTAGTACGAGAAAAAAAAAAGAGACAAGGATTCAATAGTTTTGGGAGGTATTCGTTGTTGAAATTAATGGTATACTGATTTATTTTATGATGAAGATAAAATCTTACAGGCATAATTATAACATTGTGTGGTATCCATGCAAATGAATAATGACATGAACATTAGAAAGTACATAGTAATATTTATGAAATATAGGATTACACTTACATACAGAGAAAAGAAAAAGTGTTGATTGATTTAATAAAATAAATATTTAGAGTACTAATGATTTAGTTTGAGCCCAAATTCGATTCTATATATACAATTAGTAACATATATAATAATACGTAAGGATAAATCAATTTTGAAATTATTGAAAAAGAGGGCTCATTTAACAAGCAGTAGTAAGATATTCTTCCTATTTTTGAATAATCTTATTTCTCCAAATGTTTGGCTCAGCATATAGACGTTTAAATAGGGAAGGATGACGCAGATTTTCGGGGACGAAAATCATTATAAACGAGGGCGATCAAAAGAAGTGTTGTCAAACGAAAAAAAAAAGTTATAGTATAGATGATTAACCAAAAGACTATGTTGTGCTATGATATAATTTTGTGTGTGTAATAACATATGATTGATAAGAAGTTGCTGAGTACCATATACACAAAATGGATAGCTGAGCCTATAATTAAAGTTAGTTTGCCAAAATAAAACAATTAAAATTATGGTTGATATCTAATTGTTTTTTTGCTTATAAATACAAGTAATTAGTAAAACAAACAATAATACTATTTTATTTTTATTATATTGAATATGTTAAAAAAAAAAAAAAAGAGAGATAAAAACTGAAAAATCAAATCCAAGTGAAAAGAACAAGAATATTTTGATTTGGGGGAATTTTACGCATAAATAAATGAAGGTGGGGCAAAAATATAAAGAAATCCCGTGGTCTCACGCAGAAAAACTTCATCTACCGCTATTTTTTATTTTTTATTTTCCTCAATTAAACTTAAAAAAAAAAAACCCCCACCCACACTTTTTTTTTTTCTCGCGCTTTTACTTAATCTCTCTTTTTATATATAAAACATGCTTTCACCCGAACAAATGCAGACCGTTAAGGTCGCATTGATCTTATGTTCATGTTTCTTTGCATATGGTGTAAGTTTTAAATATATATATATATATATATAATTCGCACGAATGGATCCCAATAAACTAATAAATAAACTTAAAAATATACTTTTTAGACTTATTGGTCTGATTGGGCATTTGATTATTATTTATTATGGGCTAATCCTGCTGATCATCCAAATGCCATTTCTCGAGCTATTGTAAGTATATAAACTACATTTATATATAGTGTGTAAAATAAAAAATAATTTATAATCTCCTCCTTACCAACATAACTTTTTTTTTAATAGTTGTACTACACAACCAAGTCTCAAGCACCCGAAATTCTTAGATATATTCCAATTGTTAATCTCTTTATTGGTGCTGTTGGATTCTCAGCAGGTCTTGCTCATTTTACTGAAGGAAATATTTTATTTGATGGTGCATCATTAGGTAAAGTAGGACACGTTAACCGGGATTTTGCATCTATGTTTGTAATATTAATAATTTTCTCTCTTTCATATATATAATATAATATAATATAATATAGTATTGATGTTGTTTGGATTATCTACACATGCTACTTCTGTTCAACCAGGTATAAATGAATATATATATAAATATATGAGATAATGGAGGATGGATAATGATATTAATATATTTTTGGGAATTATTATAGGATTGGATGTCATTGTTAAATCTACAAAAGAAACAGAAGAAGCTGTTGCATCATTAAAAAATATCGCAGCTGCTCATTTTATTATCGTTTTAGCTATTACTGGTAATTTTTTTTTTCTTTTTTAAGATTGAAATAAGGAACGATGTTTTATATATATTAACTATTATCATTATTATTATTTTTAAAAAAAAGGTATTATTGGTCTTCAAATTGCACATTATTTTGTTATGAAGAAAACTGCTCAAGCAGAAAAAGAAACTGTTAATGTTACAAAAAAGAATAACTAAACTTCTTTTTCTTTAACCCTTCTTTTTTTTTTCTTTCCATCCTTTTGTTTCTTTATTAATATGAATTATTATTATTACATATTACCAAAATATAACTCTTTTGCTGTAAAACTTTCTCTATTTCTCTTTCTTTTGAATACTTTTTAATATATAGTTTTTTTTTCTTGCTTATAATAATAATAATAATAATAATAATAATAACTAATATTATACATTCATATATACAATCAAAATAATTTCAGCTTCTGTATATGTTTATGGAAAATAAGGGAGGTAGGAGGGTGGTTTTTGTACAGAATAAATTTTGACATGTGCAAAAAACACACAAGAACTTGTTGTAAAATAAACAATAGCCTATAAACTCGTGTGTACGTAGTACTTTTTTTTTCACGTATCAATAATAATAATATATCTCATATACTATATACATCATCGATTATATAATAGGGAAAAGTAAATACAGTACAGTACGTATAACTTATCCCTGTAAAGAAAATAATAATCTTCTCCTTTTTCTTTCTTTTTCCGTACGTACTTACGTACGTATGTGTTAAACATTGTATATGGAATAACTAACTTACTTGATAAGTTTACATTGTTTCAAGGTACACACACCATTTATAAATACGTATTGTTCCAAAAACAATGAAATACATATATTTTCTGCATAATTTTTAAATGCATGTCTATAAATTAAATTCAAATTGGATTTACCCAAGAAGAGGGGAGTGGCAATATTTTTAACAACAAAGTATTCTTTCTCTTTTTATCATATACTACACGAATCAATAGTATGAAAAGACAAATGATGTCAATGATCTCTTTTTCTTTCTTTTTATCTTCTACTGTACGTATATAAAATTTGGTTGTACGTAAAAAAAAAAAAAAAAGAAGGGAGAAAAGCAAAAGGAAAGGAGCTTTATTTTTCTTCTGATTGCTTTGATTGATTTATTGTCAATCCTTTAACACCATTTTCCTCCCCTTTTTAAAAAAGGAATCAAAAGCTTATATAAGATTAACCCTTTCTTTCTCCCTATCTTGTTTGTCAATTGTATATCTCTCCCACTTACAATAAAAAAAATAGACAACTTATTATAGGAGAGAGAGTGTGTAAGATCATTTATAAAAAGATCGATTAGCAGTCTATTTATCTATAATAATTCATAACATTTCTATAAAAAGTGATAAAACAGATAATTTTAAGGAGAAAGTACAAGTTAAAAAAAAAAAAGTAGGAGAAGCCCTTATTTAGAAAAAGAGGGAGAGAGAAATAATGTGTCAGAAACAGATTATTACGGAACCCAAGCAAAGTTTTGCATTAATCTGCATATTAAAAAAAAATTGTATTTCTTTTTTAGATTATAAATAAAAAAAAAAAAAACCTTTTTTTTTCATCTTCTTTTGTTTTTATATATATATATAAAAGTTTCATATTACAACTTCTTTTTTAAAAAAAATGTGTGACAAGGTCCGTTATTGTTATTTTTTCTTTTTTCGTGTTACCTAAAGGATATATAATTGACATTTTTCCTTATATATAAAATTTATAGAACATAAAATTAAATAAATCCAAAGAATATTCAGTCTCTCAAGAGGTAAGACTTTTTATTTTATATATTATATATATATATAGACTCATATATAAATGAATTGTATAGGTCATTCAATCGTTACAATCTGTAAAACATGATTGTCTCATTGCACTTGATTCACTTTTAAAATCTATTGTTGTGACATCACCTATAGCAACAACGAAAACAACAGAACAACCACCGAATTATTATAATGATAGAATACATGATCCATCCGATTCCACTTTATTACCCAATAATTATTTAATGGATTCTATTGTTCATAGTACTCAACAAATAAATCAATTGGGAACTACAAAGATACAAAGAAGTGAATCAATTATAGAAGAAGACGAACCCTTGGATACCATGACCATATCCGATATTCGTCAAATTTTATATTCACAACAACATATTTTTTCACTTTTAAATCAAAGTAAAGAATATCATTTATGTTATGCATTAGCAGCATTGTTATGTAATATTTATCAAATACTTGAATACATTTCAAATAATACTGAACAAGAAAATGATTTTATCAACAAAGAACACGATGATAATGATAATAATAATAATAATGTATATCAACGATTACGAGAAAAAGTATCTTTTTTTCGAAATCATGATATTGTAACGATAGCAACAACAGAAGATGAATTTATTGATTTATGGTATGAAATGGATCAATTATTGAATGTGGTTTATTGCCTTGGTTACGAAAAATGGGATGCACCTCCTGCTTATCATACACGTGATGAAGAAGAAGAAGAAGAAGAAGAAGAATTATCACCTCCACCTTATATATCAGAAAAAAAACAATTGGATTTAGATCAATTATTTTCAACTCTTGATCGATTAAGTCAAGCAGCTCCTCAATTAAATAATCAACGTGTAGATATAACAGAACGCCAAGCCAATGAATTAACAGCTGCCTCGATTGGAAAAATTATCGATCGACTTTCATCAAGTCGCATGAATAATCAGCGCGCTACATTACCTACAATAACAACAAACTTAAAACAGCCCAACAAGGATATAATACTTGACGATTTAATTTTTCAAGTTTGTCATACTACTTTAAAATCGTTCAATAATCAAAGAGATTCATTGGATTCAAGATTACAAAGAAAAGTAAATCATGTGACTATACATGGATTATTGGATCGTTTAGATCGTGGTCGTATGGTTGATCAGGTATATATATACATATATATATTATTATTATTAAATGTATCTCTAATTAATTATCTATTATATATATATATATATATAGGAATGGAAACCTTCTTCTGCTGAACGATTATCTAAAGAAATGTCAACTATGATGGATCATGTTGTCAAATCATCTTATCGTCCAAGATTTTCTAAACAACGATTTCAAATGACTAATACAAAAGAGCGTCATATGTATATGTCAGATTTACTTTATAAAGTAAATAAATCAGAAGAACGTCGTATGGAAAATCAAGATGCATTTATTCGACCTAATAATATAAAAGAGGAAGAAGAAGAAGAAGAAATATTTGATTTATTTGATCATATGGCCAAATTACAATTATCAAATCAACGTGCTGTTTATAAAGGTCCTAATACTTTAACTTCGAAAACTATTACAACAACAACAACAACAACTTGTTTAGCATAAACTTCTTCTCCCTCAACCCCTCACTCCCCCCCCCCATTTATTTATTTCTTAATTCTATTTTTATAATGACTATTTTGTTATCTCCCTCTCTCTTGTGTAAATTTTTTTAAAGTATATATCATTTATAAACAATGTGTTTCCTTATTAAGCTAACAACAGCGGAGTGTTTTTCTTTTACTTTTTTGTGTCGACATTACGTTTTTTAAAAATTATTTATTATTTTCCACTTTTTTTCACCTCCTCTCCTCCTCCCTTTCAACATAACAACTATTATTTTTTTTTTGTCAAGTCATGGCATCTCTTTTCCGACCTATTTCTATTTCTACAAAGTTCACAAGAGTAAATTTATTTTCTCTTTCAATAAACGTTTTTCAACTCTTTTTTTTTTTTTTAAAAAAAAATTTAACATGAAATCTTTATTATATTGTTATAGGCATTTTCTTCTTCAAGAGCTCGTTTGGATTGTAAGTAAATTTTTTTTTTCTTAAGACGATTCTAATTCAATGATAATGTATTAAAGATTTTCCTTTTTTTTTTCTTTCCCTTTAGTGAATAAGGTTCAATTAATTGGACGCGTTGGTGCTGATCCTTCAGTAACTGAATTTGGTGAAGATCGTCGTGTTGTCAATTATACTGTAGCCACTTCTGAAACTCGACCTGATAAAGAAGGTTAGTAGTATATATATATATATGTGGGTATTGTTTGAAAGTTTTACTTATTGATAATTTATTTAGGTAACTTGATTAAGCGTACACAATGGCATCGTATCACATCTTGGAACTCGGCAGATTGGTTACCTGAAAAAGTCAAGAAAGGGTAAAAAAAAAAAAATCAAATTATTATTATTTTATTTATCCATTTAGATAGGAATTAATTATTAATATTGATTATATAATAGTGATCTTGTATATGTTGAAGGATCTCTTCGTTATAATGATTTTACTGACCGAGAAGGTGTTCAACGTACAAAGGCTGAAATTCATCAAAGTAAGAATTAATTATAAATTTTTATTTTCTTTTAAAAAAATAATTAATATCTTTTTTATTTTTTATTTTTCAATAGCACAATTCAGATTATTGGGTCGTCCATCCCCTCGTGAGGAATAAACATTTTATTGTAAACGCGTTTTTTTTCCCTCCCTCCCCCTTTCGTTTTGACACATAAATAAAATTTGTTCGGAAGCTAAAAAAAAAAAAAAAAAAAAACGCGTACTGTTTTTGCGCGGAATTGTCGTGTAATGTGACCGCATAATTATTTGGCTATAAATTTTTTGACATGCTAAATTTTTTTTATATTTGTTTTTCTTTCTTATATTTTTTTTTTTTAACAGAAAATTTTTTTTTATTATTATCCTGGTATGTTAATTTTTATTTTTTATTTTTTATATTTGAAAGGAAGGAAGGAAGGAAGGAAAGAAAACAGTGATGATAATTTTCCCATTAGATGGAGCACCATCAGTTTGTCTTCCGTTCTGGAAGACCAGGTGTGATGAGCCCTTTTATCAATTTTTTTGAGTTCATAGTTACACTGAGTTTTCTTTACTTTCTTTTTTCTTTTATGAAAAAGTGGTTAAAAATATCCAAGAAACTAATAATTTATTTTTTGTAAATTTATATTACAGGTTTTTTTTTTATTCAAGTCATTTTAATAAGAGAGGAAGGGAAAAAAAATTAGGAATGTTTTTTATCTTTAAAAAAAAAATAAAAAAAAATTTAAATCATATATTCGTTTTTGTATTTTGTATTTTAATGGAAGAAAAAAGGGTAGTAGGAAAGTGAGGGGGGGAGGCTTTTTGTTTTTGTCATCATTTGTAATGAATGAATAGAAAAAAAAAGTAATCATTTGTTTTTTTTTTGGGATCGAGATTTCTAGTTTTTCGATAAAAATTTTTTTTTTTTTTATTGTAAACGGGTTCCGTGGTAGATTTTTTTTTTCACTCTGGAAACCATTAATAACTTTTATAAGGTGGTCATAAATAACAAATGGACTAGAGATACGAGTGAGGTAACCGCACAAAAAAATAAAAAAATTTTTTTTTTGAGAAATTGAAAGGAAACTATTGCAAACCTACTCAAGGGTGTGAAAAGATCCTACATTTTACTTTTTCAGAGATGGGGGAATCAGATATTTCTTTGTTTATTACCTTCTTGAGATAGCGTTGGTGTCTTCTAAGATTTGTTTTTGATAGACCTCGCACTAGGTAACACCCGTGATGTGTTGCTAACGCTTCAGTAACCATGTTGTCGATTTTTTTTTTTTTGACATATTCATACAATGTCGTCCTGTTGCGTATGAAAGAAATAACAATAAATTAGTTATTATTTTTGATAAGCTGAAATCGTGTAACGATTACATGACCCTAGAGGATAAATTCATTATTTATCAGCGTATATACCTTTTAGCAATAGAAGGGTGGTGTTGTGAATATAAACGACGTCTAAATTTTCATTTGCCTGTCTTCGGTTTGGGGCCGAAATTGATTATTGTTCTTTTATATAAAGACCAAAAAAAAAAAAAAAACGAATGTATTAACCCCACTATTTTATCATGACACGTAGGTGTTCAATAATATATATTTTGACATAATGTCTATTTCAGAGTTGGGGTTTTTCTTTTGGTACATGTTGCTATGGGAAAATTACTATAATGCTCTCGCCTTCCCTGCTGAATCATATACATCTGTTAACTGAACCAGAAATACTACACCTCCGTAATAGTATGCATTGACCGGCTACTATGTATCATTGTAAACTAAACTATTCAAGGTCAAGAGAGAGAGAGAGAGAGAGAGAAACTAACTGAAGCCAGGTAGGTCTTTAAACAGTTTATGCTTTTCGGGAAAACTGTTCGATTGATATCTTAATAAATTGCATCAGCTCTGTCGATTTGAGTATCATTTTATTCACGAGCTTCTGTTACTATATTCTAATTATTCTGATTGTTCAATAAATTCATTTAATTGCGCGTTACTTGTTTTTTTTTTTGTATATAAATAAAGGGGAAAGAGGTTAGGGAAAAAAAAAGAAAGTCTACAATACTATACAGTGATAGTCATAATTTTACGTGGATTACTGTAAACATGCCAACAAAAAATAAACTGTGATCAACTAAACTTTAAACACGTGAGATTTTTATAAACTAATAGTTATAACCTTTTTAACTCAACTTGCCTTCCATTGTATATATACCCTTTTTTTTTTTCGCGTTTCAATTCACTCAAAAAACTTAACCCTTTTCCAGTTCCTTTTTTTTATATAAAATGAGTTTATTTTGGATATTAATACTCAATCGAATTTATCAATCACCATTCCTTTTGGCTGTATATAAATTTTATAAATCATGTGTTCATTTTACAACAATGACTTCCGAGTTATATCGTGTATGTAATTCAGCTGCTCATCAACTTGGCTGGTATAATGAACTTGAATTCTTAAATAATGATGATAGTGAACTTGATGAAGAACAAGAAAAATCACCATTGATAAAAGCACTTTCTTCAGAAGAACAAATGGTTGCTATTCCTCCTTTTGTGGTCTATAGAATAGGTAAAGAAATTTTTTCATGTGAAATTATGTGTCACTCCCCTAACCCCCTACCCCTTTTCCTTGATATGATGAAAAAGGGGATGGGGTCTTTATATATATCTCACTTTTTTTTTTTTTTTTTTTTTTTTGATTCATGTATAATACTTAAAAATTCAATGTGTTTGAATGTATATAGATCGATCTATTTTATTTTCAAAACAATTAGATGTAAAGTTTTGAAAAAAAAAAAAAAAAAAAACAAGTTTTGTTAGGAACATATAATGTGGGAGTTGGGAGAATGGTGATAAACATGGATTAAAATGATAAACAAGTGAATAACATGTATTATTATATTTATAGACAGAACGACGTAATCTTGAAAATCAATCAGGTCAATTAGATGAAGTGGCTGAAATGATTATGATTAAAAAAGGCTTTGCTGGTTCAAAGAAAAGGTATTATGATCCACCCAGTATTTAATTAAAATTATAAAAAAAAAAGTTCTTAATAACAAAATATGAAATTATAAAGTCCTGTAGGACGTGTACTTTGTTCAAGTTTATCACGTATAAGTGAAACTTATTCATTAACCATTCAAATTAATGAAAGAGCAAGTACTAAATATGATTCAACGAATCCAATTCATGAACAAAAATTATTAAAGTTATGGAATGCTTTAATGCCAGAAACTGAATTAGAATCAAGACTTACTCGACAATGGGCAGAGGTAAATTTATATATATATGTATTAGCGTGCTTTTAAAACTGAAGATAAATATTTTAGATTGGTTTTCAGGGTAATGATCCAGCAACTGATTTCCGTGGTATGGGTCTTCAAGGATTAGATGATTTAATTTATTATGCAACTACACATACCGATTCAGCTCAACGTACTTTTTCTAGTTCAAGACATCCAGTTTCTTGGTAAATAATAATAATAATAATAATCATTCAATACCGAATAAAAAAAAGAAAAAAAATAATTTTTCTTTTTAATTTTAATATGATTTTTATATTAGGTATCCTTTTGCTATTGTAGGAATTAATATTACACAATGTGCTGTTCAAGCATTAAGAACACGTCAATTACAATATTATTTATATAAATATGGTGCTAATAAGAAAACATATAGTGAATTTTATTGTAAGTAAACATAATATATAAAACATCCCAACATGTTATAAGACTAATAATAATAATAATAATAATAATAATTAGGCTATTTATATCATAAATTTAATGATTTTTGGATTTCACATCAAGAACCCAAACTGACAGTGATGGATTTTGAAATGAAATTCAAAGAATTTAAAATACAAATGAATAAGGAATTAACAACCCATCAAACTATGCCATTAGTTGAATGGTTAGAAAAGAAACGTATTGAACAACAAAATTTAGAAAAAGAAAATCGAAAAGTTATTGAAGAAGAAGAAGAAGAAGAAGAAGAAGAAAAGAACAATATTGTAAATTAATAAGATATAATAAAATGAATTTTGTTTTCTGTTTTGTTTTAAAATAATAATAATAATAATAATATAATAAGAAAGAAGAGAAATATATGATATATCTTTGACAAAAGAATATTAGATGAGAGAAAGAAAGAAAAAAAAAATTGGGTTCAATGTATTATTTTTTTTTTTTTGATTTGTTTTATGTTTTGTTTAGTTTATGTTTAGTTTTGTTATATAAATGAAACAAAAGATAAGAAAAAGAAATAGAACAGGAAAAAAAAATATGCGGTATAATACAAAACTGATTACTGAGAAAGAAAAAAAAAACGAATAAAAAAAAAGAAAGGGAAGAGGAAGGTGGCCGATTTGTTATATAAAAATGTAAAAAAAAAAAAATAAGGATGTTATGATCTAATAAAATTGAGCACGAAGAGTTCCTTCCATAGGTGATGGAATAGTAGTAGTAGTAGTAGTTTGTTCTTGTTGTTGTTGTGATTGATGTTGTTGTTGCTGTTGTTGATTAACATATACAAATGTAGCAGGTTGTTGTATAGATGATGGAGGTGGGTTACGAAGAGTAAATTGATTATTATTAAGGAATACAGGTTGCTGTTGTTGCTGTTGTTGCTGATGTTGTTGTTGATCTTGTGGATCTGATAAGAGTGAAATAGAATCACTCGTTACAGCAGCTGGTGAAGAAGGCTCTGATTGATCCCCTTTTGATTTTTTACCCGGTTTTCGTCCTCCTTGATTATTATTATTCGTACCACTTTCATAGCGTTGTCGCTTTTTAATGACATCTGTCTTCATCGATAAAGGTCGTCTTTCATGATGTAATTTTAAGCTATGAAAAAAAAAAAAAAGTTAAAAATGAACATGGTTATTTACTAATCAATTAAGTTGAAAAACAAAAATTTGACTTACTATAAACCACATGCATTACATAATGGAGACCCTGCTTGATCACGTCGCCATAATGGTGTTTTTGTAGTTTGACAATTGGAACAGACCAGCTGTGCCGCTTCATCATTTTGCATATCTTTTCTTCCGTTATTGGGTTTTAATGTTTTTGGACGTGGTGCATTATGAAGTTTTTGACTTTTTTTTTTTTTTTTTTTTTGAAAATGAGGAAAAAAAAAAAATTGATAATGAATATCCAAAGATTATTTTCATCCACCACGTACTTCTTTTTTTGGATAATGTAACAAATAAAAATAAATGAAACTTACTATAAACCACATGCATTACATAATAATTCATCATTGGTTGACCGTCTCCATAATGGTGTTTGTGTTGCATTACAATTACTACAAATAGGTTTAACACCACTACCATCCCCTCCCGTTGAACATGCAGCCATTGATTTTTTAGGTTTAATCGTTGTTGTTGTTGTTGTACCATTGGAAAGTGTCGTAGTCGAAGTCATGGGTGGAGCAGTACTGCTTGTCTCTGGAATAGGTGTCATTGTTGCTGTGGGTGTAGTTACTGATGATGATGAAGCTGAAGATGGAGGTGTAGTGATAACATGATGCTGTTGTGAATCATTGTTATCATTAAGACGAGATGTTGGTGGATGAGATAATGTTCTATATTCAAAAAATTGTATATATATAAAATGTAAAAGTGTTTAATAATAAATAAAACTTACCTCATGGTAAAACAATCCAACCATAATATAATTGAAGAAAAAAAAATTCCCATTCTATCTATCCTTTCCTCTTTTTTTTTATCCCATTCGTGAAACTTACAAAGTGTTATTATTATTATTATTGTTGTTGTTAATATTATTATATGAAATAGGGTCTATAATATTGGTTGTTGACATCCCAGAAGGTGGAGAAGAACATGAACTAGCGACAGATGAAGATGTAGTTGTAGTAGATGCTGATGCAGATAATGATGGAGTAGTAGTAAAATCGGAACATGAAGGATGATACATGTGAGTTGGTGAACTAACAGAAGGTATAGGTATACCAACAAATTTTCCGCGAGCATTGGATGTTGTTGTTGTGGTTGGATTGGAAGGTGGTGGCATCATTGTATTATTGTTATTACTATTGGTATTATTATTATTGTTGTTGATATTATTATTATTATTATTACTGTATGCTGATGGTGAGGATAGTCCATTTTGTTGTAGTTGTGGACTTTGTGAAGATCCAAGATTAGGACTGGTTGGAACAGAAAATGATAAATGTTGTTGTTGTTGTACAGGAAAAGAGTTTGTCATGCGGTTAACCATATCCTTATCATCAATCACCATAGAAACGGTTTGTTGTTGCTGTTGTTGCTGGGAAACTCGTTGAGACTGTTGCTGCATCATGATTTGCTGTTGCTGTTGTTGCTGTTGTTGCTGTTGTTGCTGTTGTTGCTGTTGTTGCTGTTGTTGCTGTTGTTGTTGTTGTTGTTGTTGATTAGTTTGTACTTGAGGTGGAACAGGTGTAGGAAAATAAAGTTCTACAGGTGAGCCATAAATATCACAATTCCATTGAGTATTGTTTAACCCCAAAGATAAATCATTTCCATTAGAAATATCTTGTGCAATGGCTGCAGCAGCTGCAGCAGCCGAAGACGTAGTCCCTGTATTTGGCAAGAACCCCTGGAAATCTCCCAAAGCACCAAATATGTCATCTAATTCTACCATTTGATCGCTGGCTTGGTCAGATGTGAACTGATGTAAAACAAAGGTCTGGTGACTTCCAAGATTATCGACTTGATCGGTGCTGTTCGGATTGTACACATCCATTTCTGGTATCTGAATAGCAGCTGATGATTGTATTGGAAGTGTTGGTGTTGTTTGTAACGATTGAATATCATTACCATTGCATGATACGGGTGTCGTAGGTACGGATGATTGCTGCTGCTGCTGCTGCTGCTGCTGTTGTTGTTGTTGTTGTTGTTGTTGTTGCTGCGCGGACCAGATCTGCTGTTGCAGTTGCAACTGGTGATGCTGCTGCTGCTGCTGTTGCTGCTGTTGAGCCACTTCTTGTTCTCTTTGCTTTTGTTGATGAGTCACAACAGCTTGTTGTAATGGTATCAATTGTTGTTGTTGTTGTTGCTGTTGTTGTACCTGTTCCTGTTTCATTGCTGGGAGTGGCTGTTGTTGAACTACAGCAGGTTGTTTTTGTTTTTCTTTCAGTTGAGATTCATCTTGTTGTTTTCGATCGATCCGTTTATTATTATGTTTATTATTATCTTTCAATGGCGTTAATTTTGAATTTTGGTGATCTAATTGACGAGTTGTATTACGCGATAATTTACGAAACGGGGCATTGGATCGTTCCGTTAATAAATGGTGACGAAACCATAATCGCCAAGATAAGTTTTCTAGTCGAGAACCATTTTCTAAAGAATCCTTGACTTTTGTACATACTCTCCAAGTTTTTGATAAGTCTTCTTCGGAATCAAGATTGGCAAAAGGAGAGAATGACTTGTTGCCTTTAATCTTTAAGGCAAGAGGTGCCATCACTATATAATAATATTAAAAATAATAATAATACTAATGGAATAATTTTTTTTTTTTTTTTGGTTTCCTTTCTTTTTTTTTTCCTTTATAAAGATATATATATAAAATAAAAATTTAAAAAGAAAAATATCCAAAAAAAAATAATAATAATAATAATATTAAGAGAGAGGGGGGGAGAGAGAGAGAGAGAAAGTAAAAAAAAAGTATAATATGTAATGTTAGATGTGATAGGACTTTTTTCTTTTTTGGTCAAGTGGAGAGTGAAAAAGAAAAGAAAATAAATAGAGAGAGAGGGAAAGGGGGAATGACGAAAAAAAAAAAAAAGGGGGGGGGGGAAGGGGAGAGGAAGAGAGAAGGAAAAGGAAAGTGAAATAAGTCAACAAAAAAAACTGGTTATATGTATCTTTCTAATAAGACATGGATAACTTTTTTCACACCAAAACAACTTTCTTTAGCTGACTTTTTTTATTTAAAATGCCGCAATCGCTTCTTAACCATACAGGCTAGTAGCCCAATTTAAAGTATCCCGCTTTTTTTCGTTTTCTATTCAAGATCTTATTTGATGGGATTTGTGGAGTAAAAAAAGGGAGATATCTAAATAAAAGGGGGAAAAAAAAAAGATGGGCAAAAGCTTGAAAGGAACCGTGCGCGCCACATGCTAAATTGTTCTTACACTTGGAGTTCATGTCAGTTTCATTTGAATCAATCTTTTATTTTATTCAAATGATTGGATGATTTTTTTAAAAAATCCATCGTTCAATTTGATATCAAAAAAAAAAAAAAAATTCTCATCCACCAAAAAAAAAAAAAAAAAAAAAAAAAGATCGTCGTCGTTGTTGTTCTTCGCGATTACTCTTTTCTTCTCTTTTGTTTGATAAGCATTCGCACGTTTTTTCTTGATTATGTTATGTTTATTGAATCTTTCCTCCCACTCCTCAAAAGTAAATAAATTAATTGAGTGGTTTATATAAACAAAAAAACTCAGTTATAAATAAAAGATGAAACATTTTGTCTTTTTTGTTTTGTTTTATGTATATAAAATGATGATAAGGGATTGTACTATATTATAATAATATTATACATAATCAATGAACAAAAAAAAAAAAAGGTTGACGCGGGGGGGGGTATTCAAAGATAAAGAAATAATAATAATAGTTTTTTTTAAAGATCGGGAGAACTATTTTGAGTCATTCCATTACCACTAACGGTACCAGTACCATGATTACTAGACTCTTTATGTATACTTTCTACAATCGGTTCCAAGAATGTGTTACCATTAATCATTTGTGTCGTAGCAACAAGATAATCACGACCTTTTTGTATAATTTTTTTTTTTTTGAAAAATTAATCACCATAACAAAAAGTTAGTATATCATTAATTTGTATCACATTTGTATGATTTGATTGGAACTTACTTTCATCATGTTGTGCAAGGAATCGAATAGCAGAAACTTCAGTAAATGTACAACCCCCCAAGAAAAATATAACAGTTGTTTTTGTATGTTGCATTCCATGTCCTATAATGATTATAATTAGATCAATGTTTCTTTTTTTTTCTTTCCTTTTCTTTTTTATTTAATAAGGTTGTTGATTATATATATATATATATATATGAACTTACGTCTTGCGCGTGCCATAGCGGCATTTGTTTCTGCACCATATTCAACATTTTGAGTGATTTCAAATGATTTACCAGGTAATAATTTCAAAACTTCTTCATATCCACGCCATCCATTACTCACTGTTACACCAGGATTTGGATTCAATTTTCCATTTAATGAACCAGAAGAACCATTAGGTCTTTTTTCATTCAAATATCCACTACTATTATTTGTTTGTGATGGTGTTGTTCCATTTGTATTATTTCCACCACCACCACCAACATAGGAAAATAAACTTGCAGCACTAGGTCCACTTGTTGGTAAACTTCCAGGACCTATTTTTTGCATAGCACATTGAACAATACGAACACTGAGAGGGGCATAACCAGAATAAACATAAGATATATCATTTGGACGAACTTCATTGACGTCATCCACAATTAATCGTAAAAGACGTCGACTTTGTGAAAAAGCACTACGTGAAGGTGTTGCTGTTGTTCGTTTTGTAAATAATCCTAATGTTTCCAATCGATGTAATGTTTCAATATGTTCATATCCATAAGTCTTAGTGAAAAGGAAATTTTTTTTAAAGTTATAATTAGGTAAGCAAAATAGATATAATTAATTCAGCACATGGCAAATATCTTTCCCCCCCCCTCCCCCATTTTTTAAACCACCATTCTTCGCCTATCCCCACTTTAAGGAAAATACCTGAATAATTTCACGTCTAAAAAAATCATAAAGTTTAACTTTTAATCCTCCTTGTGCAAGTGACATGAGACATAATAATCGAAGAACTTGAATAAGTGATTTTTGTTTATTAATCATTTCTTCGATATAATCAGGTTCCTTGTTCCCATCAACACCAGCAACAACATCTAATCATAAAAAATAAAAATAATCATTCAATCTACTAGATTCATTGGAATGTGAATAATTTAATTTTACTTTACTTTGTTGAACTTCAAGTATACTATTAAATTCATCAGTAATAGTATAATCCATAATTTGTTCAGCAATACCAGTATCTGTTTTTATCATAAAAAAAATGATTAATAATCAAGTAAACATACGAATAGAAAAAAAAAAACAGAATACATACGAATTCGAAGTGATTGATGTTCTTGTTGTAATTCTCCAAGTCTACCAACAAAATCACGAATTTGTGCTACTGTTTTGGCATGATGTCGTTCCTATTCATAAATAAGTTATTATTATTAGTATTGATAATAATAATAATAACAATATAAAATAACAAACCTCATAATTTTCATTAATTCGTTTAGCAATCTTATTCAATACACCACCAACAACAGCAAAATTTTGATCTCGTAATTGACTAAAAAGTTTATCCGTTGCATTTAATACATATTTCTTTTTCTTTCCAGATTGATTAGGTGTTGTTGTTACGGGTGGTGGTACTGCAGGTGATTGTGTATTAGGTCCAGTTTGTTTTGATCCACTTCCAGCTTGTTGATTTGGATTGACTAAATTAGCATCCAATTCAACAAAACCTAATTATAATTTGAAAATACAAAAAAAAAAAAAGAACAGTTTTTTTTTTAGATATACATATACACCCTCCCCTCGATTTATATAACTTACAATGATTAATTCCCATTGTTTCATCAATAAGACCTTCATAAGTTAATTGTGTACATAAGGGTGTAACAATATCAATATTACGATCAATAATAATAAATTGATCAATATGATTGGATACAGAATTAAGTAAAGAAGGTTGTTTTGAAGAAGTAAAACTAGAAACTTCATCCACTACTGCTTGTTCTCGTCTCATACGTACTAACATATCTGCCAATTGCTAAATAGAAACAATCTTTTTTAAGTATATCCATATCTCTTTTACTTTTATTGTCTTTTTTTTTTTAAAAAAAAAAGAAAACTTACTCGAGCAGCATCACCTTTACCAATAATTTTTGGGAATAATCCATAAATAGATTGAAGTTTCATTAATGATTTTGCGGCATAATAAATTGATGTATGATCTCCATCCTAGTTATAATAGATATATATATATATATACATTAAACTCAATCACTTGTTTCTCATTTCCAATAGTATTTGAATATAGATATATATATATTCTTACCAAATAAATTTCTTTCCAAGTACCAGGATCTAATTCCATAGATATCAAATCATCTTCAAGAGGAATCCAATCCATTGCATAATCACCAATTGTAATACTTCCAAATACACCTTGTTCTTCTAAAATACGTTCACATACTCTTGTTCGTTGAGGTACAAAATATAATGAAAATTCAGTTCTTGAATCTTCACTTTTTTGTGAAAGTTGTTTAATATGATCTAAAATTAAATCATGCAAAAAAAAAAAAATTCCTCATGTATCAATAAAAAAAATCATTATTCACAACCTTTTTTTTATATCCCCCTCCCTCACCCCTTCCCAAAATAATAAATAATATTTTTCTATTCATTTACTTGCAATAAATCGCATATATTTCATTTTTGGTCGACAAATATAAATGAGACTAGCACAATCAGTATCCAAGGTATCAGAATCCAAGTGATATATTTTTTCAACACCATGGTCCTATAGTATTATTATTAAAATAACACCTTATTACTATTATCTTTCAACTTTTTTTTTAAAAAATAAAAAATAAAAATAGTAATTACTTTTAAAAGTGTAAATTCAGCAATTAAACTAAGTGGTCCAGTTAATTGTGGATCGAGTACTAATCCTTTCTTGCCTCGGACCTATTAAAAAAGAAAGAGACAAGTTTATTATATGGTAGTTTTTTTTTTTAAAAAAAAAAAATCAACTTTACCGTATCTAAAAGTCGTGGTAATTCTTTTCTTGCTACTTCTTTAAGTTTTTCGAGATGAAGTGGTGTATTTCCCAAATGAGATGCATTATCCTTAGTAGCACTCATGATACCAAGTTTTTTTTTTTTTTTTAAAAAAAAGAAGGTTTTTTTTTCTTTATAAAGGGCGTTTTCTTTTTTTTTCAAAAGTAAAAAGGGTCGATTTTCGTGTTTCAAAGTGATGCTTTGTCTCTTCTTTTTCAAATAAATAAAAACTCAGACTAAAGGAACTCTCTCTCTCTCTCCCATCTTCTCCATTTATATTATTTTCCTAAAGCATTATTTTAATCCTTCTAGAACATTTTATATGTATATGTATATATATATAGTAAATCAGACAACGAAGGAAAAAAATGAAGGAGGAGAGGGGAATGGTGAAAAGGGAGAGATTTATTCAATGGAGGGACATTCATAATTTAATATATTAACCAATTCATCTTCATCTTCTATTAATTCATATATAATTCTCATGATATTGGATATATCATGACCCGAACGAGCCCAAACATATTCTCGTAAACGTTCCAATCGTTGAGTGGCATTATAATTGGGTTCTTTTTTTTGTTCTTCTTGTGGTATTATTGGATTCACATTATGTTTTTTTATTTCTTCTTTTTTTATTTTTCCACAAATGATTTCTTCTTTGGCTTCACTCATAAGTCGTTGTAAATGAATAGGCAACATATAAACATCTTCAGTAAAATGAGCACGCGCTAAATAGGATCGCATATCAGGTGCAGTAAATAAATTGAGTAAATAATGATACTGCATAGGTTCATAATCATGAGCGATGGCGTTTGAAAAAGATGATGGTGTTTTGATTTCGTCCAATGGTGGAGTAATGGCTAATGTTTTACGTTCCAAATTATGCAAAAGTGAGGAACGTTCGTTGTCAACACTTTGGAAAGTGTCTAAAGTATCGTCATAATTAACATGATTATATTTATTATCTTGTCTTGGACTCAATGGTGGTTGGTTCATATGAAAGAGAGAGAGATAATCTCACAATTTCAGCGAGTTTTTTTTTTTAAATGTTATATAATGTATATATCCAAGAAATGAAGAAAAGATAGTTTAAAATTATTATGTGAATTGTGGAATCAATATTATATTATTAAAACAAAGAATTTATATAAATTATATATATGTTATTTTATGCAAGGGTGTTTTTTTTTTTTTTTTTTTTTTTTGAAAAAATTAAAGAAGAGATTGAAAGGAAAAAGAATAATTCTTTCATCATTATGCATGTGAAGTCAATGTTGTATCATTTTTTTGACGCATAAACATATTTCCAACTCTTTTTAATAAACTTGTCCTTCGTTGCATAGTATTATCCTCTAATTCATTACTACGATGATTTCCTTTATCTTGTTGAAAAGAAGAAGTAAATGTATTCAAAGAAGCTGTTGACATACTTGCAAAATCTTGTAATAAACGAGGGGATATGATATTTTTTGTTTTTGCTAAAGGTGGTTTTTGAAGATAAGAAAATTGTATATCTCTTTGTTGTTGTTGTTGTTGAATTAATTGTTGTTGTTGACGTGATTTTCTACGAAAACTACCTAATAATGATTGTCTTCGTGTTAATTGTTGTCCTGTACGTTCTAAACGAATTTCAGTAGCCAATGTGGATGTTTTATCTTCTTCTAATGTTCTCCTTAAATCTTCCAACATGGTTGCTATAGCATCCAAATCAGCATAAGCATTATTCAAACGATCGTTCCTACTGCTACTACTACTGCTACTGCCGCTATCATCTTCATTGTTATAGTTGTCGTCATCATTATCATCCTCATCGTCATAATAATAATTTTTATCTGTTTGTTTAAGATCCGATATTTGATTTAATCGTTGTCTAACAAATAATGTTGCTTGATTCAGTTCTTCTTGTGTTATAGCAATACGGAATGTTTCCATAGCAATAGAAGAGTTTGTCAATACAGCCATACATTGTCGACGTGCATATTTAGCTGCTTGTAACAAAAGCGTTCCTTGATTTGTTCGTCTCGTTTGTTGATTCAAAAATTCACCACGAATACTCAAGTCGGCTTTAGCAGAATGAATGAACCAATCCAATGTATTAGCATAATCACCATTAGCCAAAAGTGGGAACAATGGAGATTTGTGTGTCACATCGACTGCATTGACATTTGCACCATAACGTTGTAAAAGCTGTAAAATTTCTTGAGGGTCGTGTTGATAGAAACGTGAAATATAATGCATGGGTGTCCAACCATCACCATCACGCGCGTTTGGATCCACTTGATGTTTAAGTAATAATTCAATAGGTTCTAAAGGTTCTCGACAATGAAGAGAGATAGCATGAATGGCTTGAACATTATATACATTGAGTGCAGTTGGATCTGCTCCTTGATCTAATAAAAGTTCCATCAATGGCATTAATGGATATTCTTTCCCTTTTTGTGATTGATCCTCATCATTGTTGTTGTTATTGTTACTACTGTTATCATTGGCTAGAATTACAGTATATAAAAGTGTACATTCATTTTCTGGATTACGCATATTTACTAATTGTGTAGATTCAACCACTTGACTACTTTGAAGTGCATATTGTAAATTGGTCAAATCACCCATTTGTGCTGATTTCCACATAAGTGAAATGATACTGTCATCAATATTAGGAAGTTCGACTGAAATATCAAATCGTTGACTATCATTGTGTTGGATAGAATCCATGAAATTACTTGATGTACTGCCGTTATTATTATTATTATTATTAGATGGTGAATAATTAGAAGGTGCCATTTCATACATTTCATTATTATCTTGTTCTTGTTCTTCTTCTTCTTCGACTTGATTCTTTTGTCCTGGAGCAACTAATCTGACCATCGTATTACTATTATTGTTGGTACGTCCATTTTCTGTTCCAGCTGTTGCTGTAATTATTGATAATGGTGATTTTTGAAAATTTGATTGAATTTTAGTATTATGAATATCATTGTTTTTAAAAGGTGGTGAGGATAATGTCATGTTGTTGTTTTTTAAATAATAATAATAAAAAAAAAAGAAAACAATTAAATAAAAAAAAAGAGTAAAGAAAAAAAAAAGGTGTCAGTTATGTTTTATATATACATACATGTAACAAGCAAAAAATAATAATAAAAAAATAATAATGTTAATTTATATATATTATAAATGATTGATTTTTTCCGAATGAACAAAAAGAAAAAAAAATGTTCCTAACATGATATAAATTTTCGTAGATCCTCTGATTCATGCACAAATGAACGTCGGGACTTATCATTTAAATCAACATCAACAAAATCTGTCGAACTCTATAGAAGAAAATAACGAATGAATGATATATAAGTTCTATCCTGGTAAAAGAATATTAAGAGTATTATATATATATATATATATATACCTCGTAATGACAAGAATTTAAATTTGAAGAATTATGAATTAAAGTAGGTGATGATGTTTTTTGTACTGTTGACATTATTAAATATTATATTATTTATTATGAAAAAAAAAATTGATGAAAAAGAGAGGAAAAAAAAAAGAAAAGAATAAAAAAAAAAAAAACGATACGATATGAAATATAATTGTTTATTGTTTATTTTTCTCTTTTTTTTTTTTTACAGTTAGCATTCTTGAAGAGTTTCTAATTTTTTTTATTATGATTTACTAATAAAGATCTATCTACTATGTCATACTTAATAATAATAAAAAGTATTATCTTCTACTTGATTTGTGCAAATTTTCTGTAGAGAGGGAGAAGGGGATGTATCTTTTTTTTTCTCTCTCTCCTTAGAAAAACGTAAATACAACCCCTTCATTCTTTATGTTTTCTTGTTTTTTTTTATACGTATGTTTGAGAAAAAAAAATTATATTGTATATATAATAACAACAATAATAATAAAGAAGTAGATCCAACAAAAAAAAGGTATGTGTATAATTAAACAATTGTGAGTGAAACATAATTAAGATAATGATACAAAATATGATAAAAATTGGCTACCTACAGTATATACAAAAAAAAAATGCAGGGTGATGAATTAGCATGATAATAAAATAATAACGTAATTAATTGTGTATGTATAAATTTTTAATATATATTAATCAAATTCTTGACAACCTCGTTTTCATAAATAACATACCAATGATTATTATCTATATCAGGGGGAAGGGGCCAAAAAAAAAAAAAAAACTTTACTGTGCATCTATTTACATTAAAATGAATTAAGGTTTTTTTTTTGTAATGATTACACATGAGTGTATTTTATTCGAGAAATCTATTAAAACATCACTCTATTATCTACAATAATGATTATTTTATCATGGATTAATTTTTAGCATGGTCGCAATGTTTGATTTACAAATACATATTTGTTCATGATACAATACGAAACGTGTAATAAAGGAATAGGATTTCATTATAGTAGATAGCGCGCCTTTTTTCTTAAACTTGACAGAACACGAATTTTCATCAAGAATTGAAGACACTTTTAACTTGAAGCATGATGAAGATCAGATTTTTTTTTTAATTTTGACATATATATTATTATCATATTATGTAAAGAAAGAAAAACACTTTTTTTTATTTGTTGACACCCAAGGAATTTTTCCACTTCGGGGGCCTATATTTTAGATTCTTTCAAGATACAGCTTCCAAAGATATCACATCCTCTATTTGCCTTAAGTAAATACGAATAGTAACTCATGCTTGCTACAACATTTAAAATTGATGTTGCGTGGGTATTAAAGAGCCGTCGTTTTGTTAGAAACCTATGCTTGACACTACACAACATCAGTTTTATGTGATATCTTTGGAGGGGGGGGCTGACCAAGTCAAAAATCTCCCTAAGTGTCAACATACGTATAAAGAAAAAGTGCTTTTTTTTAAATAATATATATGTCAAAATAAATAAATAAAACGTTGCTAGCCAACCTAATCTTTCATCATGCTTCAAGTTAAAATCGTCTCAAACGTTGAATGAAAATTAGTGTTCCAATTGAAAAAGACGTGTGATAATATTTCAAATAGAATTTAAAAGATCATTATACTTTAACACAATAGCACCAACAATAAAATAGAAAAGGAACTACTTCTCGACAGTTTCTTCAAGTATCGTCCCTTTTATGATAGTCTTTTGACGGTTACATCTAGTATATTTTATTTTATTTTTTACCAAAAATGAAGAAAATGTCAAATGGGACCTGAGCCTCGTTCATTACTTCTTTTCGCCG
Organism: Circinella minor; assembly: GCA_016758965.1. Taxonomy (NCBI): domain Eukaryota; kingdom Fungi; phylum Mucoromycota; class Mucoromycetes; order Mucorales; family Lichtheimiaceae; genus Circinella; species Circinella minor. The sequence continues at coordinate 20,861 of JAEPRB010000139.1, read as the reverse complement.
ATTTCTAGCGGCATAAGTTTTCTTTTGTTTGTGGGGACATTATTTTTTTTTCTTGTTGCGCCTCCAAACAAAAGATAATAGTACGTAATAAAAAAAAATGTTTCAACGTTTACATTCACATAAGAAATCAGCTTCATGTACTGCTCTCCCGGTACCGTCTGCTAGTTCATCCACTTCAACTCAATCACAACCAATTCCATCCAATTACGCTGAAAAGAAAAAGCAACAACGGAAATCACAACAATCTATAACCAGTAATAATAATGGTAACAATTCAACGAAAAATAGTACCAGCAGCAGCACTAGGAGCAGTAGTAGTAGTAGCATTCAAAGCAATCGATCTATTCACCATGATTGGGCAAAAACAACATTACCATATCAAGAAGAAAATATAACTGTACGTAGTGGTTTATCGTCACTTTTGAAACACAAGTCATCACCTTTTCCATTACCTTCAGTATGTTTATTTTCAAAAGAAGCGTTACAAAATGAATATGCGGATAATCAAGAAATAGTACCTTATGTTTATCCGTCTAGTGTTCCTGTGGATCAAATATGTATGCTTGTCAGTGTATTAGAATCATTGTTTCGTACAGTGGACGAAATTTTATTAAATAGTGACGATGAAGAAAAGGAGGATCAATCTAGTACTAGTAATAATAGCAGTAGTAGTATTAATAGTAGTAGTATTAGTAAAAATCAGGATGATGATCATCGAATCATTGGTTTGGGTACTTTTAAAGTAACCTCATGGAATTTATCAGATGATAGTGATATGGTATTGGTAAGTAAGATAGTAAGTTTTATGAATTATAGACTAGAAACGCCCTATTTTTTTTTATTCTGTATCTCACATGGTCATATATATCTCAGGTTACCATCCTGTCAACTCATTTTTCAGACTCAATGATTAATCAGCATATCAAAACTATTCAAACCAAATTATTAAAAATAATAAATGAAAAGGTAAAGAATTCCATTTTTGTTTTGTTGAGGGGGATGGGATAATAAAACATATTTTCAAAGTTCATAATAACTAATAAACTAGTTTTTATTATTATCATTTGGAACAAAAAAAAAAGATATCTATTGATGATGTAGGACCTTACGTTTTTCAACTTGTAGAACAATTATTTATACCCCATTAGTCATTTAAAGTATATACATTGTTTTGTGCTTAAGTATATAAAATTTTAGGGTAGAAAATCCAATCTTTTGGTTCGACCAGATATAAAATTTCAAAGATCTTATAACTTGAGGGTACTTTTTGTTTGATCAGGATGAAAATTTTCAACATTCAATATTTTAATTAGGAATCCGTCCACTCTACTAGAGAAAAGAAAAGACTCAAAAAGCTTTTATTTGTCCAGTGCAAAAAATATAATCATAACAATTATGATTTATTTTAAAGTGGTGACACCTCATTGTTATAACGATCTATAATAGTTTTTGTTGCGTTGGCAACAAGAACTAAAAATGACTACTAACATCATTGATACAGGTATCATGGTTTTTAAAATTACACTAATATCGCTGAAAGCTTTATTTTTTTGATACGTGTTCCCAACGATTCATTTCATCCATGCAAACATGACAATACACATCAGACGCAGCAATCAGTACATCCAAGAAACCTTTGACAGAGCCAGTTCTACTTAAAGAACTATCATCTTCCCTAGTTGAACAAATACAGTCGTCACCTCTTAATGGTAGTAACAGCAATTGTTTATCCCCATCTACTCCATTACTCACCACAACTAACACTCCTGCTGTTACTACCACTACTGCTACTTCCACCACCACCACCACCACCGCCACTGCTGCTTCACGCTAGAAAATAAACGCAGGTTTTCCCTCATCTTTTTTCTACCTTCTCTCATCCATCTCTCCTCTCCAAGCATTTCTCCACCCAACAAGCTTCTTTTTCTCTATTTAATTATATTTAAGGTGCATCCTGATTTAAACCGTCATTTGTCCAAAATTGAGATATTTCAGATACCGTCGGGTAATAATATTGCCACCAATGAGGTTGTCAAAATTCTACTACTCATAGATAATTCTGTGAAATACTATAGAAATTTATTATATATTTTATGAAAAGGGATGATAATATATGTGTGTAGTATTAGGAAGTATTTTACTCTTTTTCTTTTTCTTTGTTGCTTGGTTTTTATAGTACCATTTGATATTTCTGCTATGTCCCCAGTATTTTTTGTGAGAGCCTGGTTCTATTTGTTTATTTAATAAGATTGGCAGAAAGATCAGGTTATATTTTAGTTGGTTGCTATTCAGCAACAGCCGAAAAATCATTTGAATCTTATTGGTACAGATGACAGTACCTTCATGCAAGTAATATGTAGAAACAGCTATTTTTCGAGTGTTATTCTTGTTTTTATATCTATTTTGTCTTTTATTCAGACTTCCTCCCATAGTAAAGAAAATGGAATGGTAATCAACGAGTAGCGACCTTGTGTAACCATAATTCATTCACTTTTATAGGTTACACAGTGCTTATCCCTTTGTTGAAATATTGGGTTTACTTAGTAAAATAGCATATTTTGGCAAAACTGTGAAGTAACAAATCTCGATAGGAAATGTTTTTTTCTAAAAGCTGTTCTGTAACATCTCTTCAGAATACTTCAATTAACATATATTATGGCTCAAAAAGTTTATAACTTCATTTCTGACAATTTTTTGTCGATTCTTATTCCACCCCATATTTTAACGGTTTAAGTCAGGACGCACCTTAAATATAATTAAATAAAGAAAAAGAAGCTTGTTGGGTGGAGAAATGCTTGGAGAGGAAAAGTATGAAATAGAGAGATGGATGAGAGAAGGTAGAAAAAAGATGAGGGAAAACCTGCGTTTATTTTCTAGCGTGAAGCAGCAGTGGTGGTGGTGGTGGTGGTGGAAGTAGCAGTAGTGGTAGTAACAGCAGGAGTGTTAGTTGTAGTGAGTAATGGAGTAGATGGGGATAAACAATTGCTGTTACTACCATTAAGAGGTGACAACTGTATTTGTTCAACTAGGGAAGATGATAGTTCTTTAAATAGAACTGGCTCTGTCAAAGGTTTCTTGGATGTACTGATTGCTGCTTGTGATGAGTGTTGTCATATTTGCACGGATGAAATGAATCATCGGGACCACGTATAAACAAAATAAAACTTTCAGCGATATTAGTGTGATTTTAAAAACCATGATACCAGTATCAATGATGTTAGTAGTCCTTTCTACTCCTTGTTGCCAAAGCAACAAAAACTATTATAGATCGTTCTGACAATGAGGTGTCACCACTTTAAAATAAATCATAATTATTATGATTATATTTTTTGCACTCGACAAATAAAAGCTTTTTGAGTCTTTTCTTTTCTCTAGTAGAGTGGACGGATTCCTAATTAAAATATTGAATGTTGAAAATTTTCATCCTGATCAAACAAAAAGTACCCTCAAGTTATAAGATCTTTGAAATTTTATATCTGGTGGAACCAAAAGATTGGATTTTCTATCCTTAATTTTTATATACTTAAGCGCAAAACACTGTATTTGTATAAAATTTCTTTATTCCTAGGCCTTTTTCCCTGCCATCCCAACAGGGCTTTTATTTTTCGTTACATACATCTATGGACTGTCTCATACAAATATGCCAAACCTAATGCCGTGTTCAAAGGAGTCACTTGATAAAACAACCTATTTGTGTAAAATAAAATAAAAAATTCTCTGGGAAGACTTGATGTTACACATTTGATTTACAAATACGAATATCGGGAAGGAAAAAGTATTTTCCATGTCATTGAATATTATGAAAAGCGGGTTTGGATCAGTTTTTCTCGAATACCTACCTCCCCAACCTTTTTTTTCGCTCTCTCTTTCTTTTATTTTTTACCTCAACTTATTTTATACATACATAATTGTTTAAAGAATATGGAGAATAATAAATTATCATTTCACCAAGAAACAATACAAATAAATTGTCATGATGTCTCATCAATAACAACTACTACAACTCATAATGATAATGATACGATAGCTAGAAAAGAAATAGGAATAACAGAGACGACAGAAACAACAGCACAGTACATCACTACAACTTCAACTATTGATAATAATAATAATGACAATGATGATACAAAAACAAGATCGGTACCTTTTAGAAAATGGTGGGAATTCTGGAAAACTGAACCGTCGGATGTTGATCCACATACTTTTTCTAAAACCAAAAAATCATTTATCTTGGCGATTATTGCTTCTGCTGGTGCAATGTAAGTAAAAAAAGTATATTACTACCAACAATTAACATCGTCAAATCTCCTACTTAAGAAAATAATAATTTATTTTCATATTATAGGGCACCTATTTCTTCCACTGTTTATGTAATTATATTATAAGGTTTATTTTTTTTATGAGATGAAACAATGACTGACGTTGCACAATAAAATAATTTTAGTATCCAGCATTAACAAATGTCCAATATGAACTTAATACCACAGATACTGCTGTTAATGCATCAGGTAAATTAAATTAAATAGATTTAACTATTTGTTATTTCATCTAACTTAAAGAATTGTTTTATTATTAATAGTATCCTTGTTCGTATTTGTCACTGCAGTTTTTGTAAGTATACAGCAGTATTATAAAGAAAAATCATGAATAGTTGAATAAAAAACTAAATGGAATTTCTTCATCTGCGTACATGTATAATAGCCATTAATGTGGGCTTCGTGGAGTGATAAAAATGGTAATTATACTCAATATTCTGATGACTAATCAAGTAAACAAAGTAATTTATAGTTAAAAACTGATTAGTGTTATTATCTTTATGTATTTTAATATAATGTGTATATATGTAGGACGTCGAAATATCTATATATTGTCATTTGCTATTACCGTCGTCGGAACAATTCTTTGTGCTGTATCTGTAAACATTGCCATGTTAATTGTATTTCGTGGTGTGAGTGCCATTGGTGCATCTTCTGTTCAATCCATGGGTGCAGGAACGCTTTCAGATATTTTTGATTCACATGAACGTGGACGAGCGTATGCTTGGTACGTTTTGGGCCCAATTATGGGACCTGCTATAGGGTAAATAGATTATTTGTTAAATACCACATATTATCATATATATATATATATTAGAAATTCAAAAATATTCATTTTATTATACAATAATACTACGTATCCAATTTTATTAGACCTATTATTGGTGGTTTTCTTACGGAAGCTTACGGATGGAGATCGACATTTTATTTTTCAGCATGTTTCGGGTTTTGTATTTTGTTACTAATTATATTCTTCCTTCCGGAAACGTTCAGATCCAAGGAAAAGGCACAGTCGGTTTTAACAGAAAAAGAAGAAGAAATGGGTCAAGAAAAACCAGAACCACGAGAAGAACGTAAACATAAGACTCGATTTACTAATCCGTTGAGTCCATTACGGTTCTTAAAACTTCTTAATGTATCGTTGGCAGTTCTTTATCTCGGTATTTTGTAAGTAACAAAGTCTTTGTACGTCTTTTTTTTTTTTGAAACAATCCAGAAGTTGTTATTTAGATATATCTAAATTAACTGATAAAAAATAATATAAATGATAATAATAGGTTTGGCGTTTATTACTTGTTAAACACATCATTTGCATGGGTATTCGCAAATCAATACAAGTTAGATTCAGGAATTATTGGTGCTTGTTATTTACCAGCTGCAGTTGGAGGAATGATTGGTGGTAATATTGGTGGAAGATTATCCGATGCTGTTTATAATCGCACCGTCAAAAAGGCGACAGATAATCAACAAGAAAAAAATCCTGAAATGAGAATTAGTATTCCCATTTTATCGGTTTCAGCTTTATTTCTTTTAGGTGTATTAACTGGATATGGATGGAGTATTAAACAAAATGTCCATTACTCTGCACCTATGGTTTTTTCGTTTTTTGGTATGTAACACTTTAAAGAAGAGAAAAAAATTTCTTGTTAACACCATTTTTTTTAAAAAAAACATTGTTATATATATATATAGTTTCTGGAGCTATCATGTTACCGCATGTAACCTTAACAACTTATCTTGTGGATTCGCATCGAAGTCATGGTGCTTCCGTCACATCATGCAATAATTTATCTAGATATATCTTTGCAGGCGTTGGATCCTTGACATCATCAGATTTAATGCGCGCTATGGGAACTGGTATTTTATTTACTGGATGTGGTATATTAATCTTACTTCTTGGTATACCTGTGATATTTGTAAAATTAAATCCAGAAAAATGGTCTCAAAAGCGTAAACAAATGAGAGTATAAAAACCTATAGATTATTTTTTGATCCCTAATTGTTTGTTTATTTATTTTATTTTTCTTTTTTAAATGTACATTTTGTTAATGGTTATTGTTAATTATTGTACGTATCGTGTCTTTTTTTTATATCTATTTACTTCTCTTAATTAGTTTATACATAATATCTGTTAATATTAGATAACGATAATAATAATAAAAAATGTTAATTATTATTCAATTATCATTTATACTATTTATATGACAATGCGCGTATACAATTCACAGCACTTTACAGTTCTTGTTAAAGTATAAAATCTTTTTTAAAAAAACTATCCACAGTGTAAGTTTTCTTTATAGAAATAATAACTATCATAGTGAGCACATGTGGTGTGAAACTACGTACCATACACTAGACATTACTATGCGCCGATTCTTATTAGTAGAGGGCTGAGCGAAAAAAAAAAAGAAAACTATGCCCATTTTGGTTACTTTTTTTGTATTTACTTCTTTGAAGTGTGCTTCTTATGGCGACATTGGTTCACTGACTGGTCTATACACCAAATTGTCTATCTTTTTTTTCTTTGGACTCATGCAAGATGTATAACTCGACCATATTACTAGGGAATAACTATCCCAATATATATAAAAAACAATGATTGCTGATGACAATAAAACTCTAAAGTAATGTACCAGTAATACATACGTAACACAATATATATGGACGATCTTTTTTAAATATTCTGGAGAATAATATCATTATAATATATAGTTTATTTTAGTGTCCATTCATGTCAAATGCACATGATACTGTATCTCTTTTATATATTTATAAATTTACGTAATTTGATACATCAGATAATAGTATCTTTCGATTCAGACGATTATTATTCCTCAATATCTGCACTATTGGCGGCCTTGGTTATTTCCGCCAATTCCTCGTTTGAAAGCTTGGCTTGCCCGCCTTTCACATTTTGTTCCAAATACTTGATCTTCTTTGTTCCGGGAATAGCTACTATATTTTCACCCTGGCCCAATACCCAAGCAAGAACTAATTCTGCTGAAGATATATTTTTCTTTTCTGCCAATTCTCCAATCTTGTTTACCAGTTCCATTTTCTTTGGGGTATCTTCCTTCCAGTAATTTGGATTTTTGGTACGGAAATCACTATCAACAAGATCTTTGCGAGATTTAATTGCACCTGTTAAAAATCCTGAACTAAGTGGAGAGCTTTAATACGTAGAGTTATTTATATAATAAAATATTAAATGAGTTTTACAGTCAGTTATTATTTGTAAAACAGTTATATAGTTGTCAACAAATCACTTTTTTTTCGCCTTATTTGAAATAGTATATTATTAAAGTAATATATATTACTTACTATGCAACAACAGTTATTCCTAATTCTTTTGCTGTTTCGAGTAACCCATTTTGTTGAATTGACAAGGCCCAAGGAGAAAATTGTTCTTGAATAGCAGCAATTGGATGGACTTTATGAGCTCGTCGAAGAAGATCAGAATCTACTCCAGATAAACCCAAGTATCGAACTTTTCCTTCTTTTACCAACTCTGCCATAGCTTTGACGGTTTCTTCAATCGGTCTATCCATAACAAAATTGGGGGGGGGGAGAGATAAATTATCATTAGTGAACATATATATATATTATAACAAAAGGACAGAGTGGCTTGTATGAGTTATTTTACGTGTATGTAGACAAAAACATTCCTTCTAATATAAGTAAATATATTGATACGTATTGGATGCTTTTGTTATACAATTTCACGAAACTGTTTATATATATATACGTACACTTCCGGGTCTGGGCGATGCAAGTAAAATAAATCGATGGTATCTACACCCAGACGCTTGAGACTAGCTTTACAAGCTTTATGAACATATTCTGGTTTGCCAGACAACCCTGTAAATTGTTTAGTTTCCCGGTCTCGCAATACACCAAATTTAGTGCATAAAAATACTTTATCGCGGTTTCCAGACTTGGCAAAGTATTTCCCCAATAACTCCTCATTTTCACCAGCTGAATACATATCTGCAGTATCCCAAAAGTTACATCCTAATTCTAAAGCACGATCCAAAACAGTCAAATTGGTCTCTTCATCAAAATTGTCGCCATAAAATTCGGTCATACTTTTTTTTAGAACAGAAAAATGGTGTATTTTATAGTTTAGTATTTTATTTGCATGATTGGACAATAATACGTACGTATTTTAAATAAAACGTGTAAAACAAAACTGACGGAGGGGAGAGGCTTATATATAGAGAGATTACAGAAATCAATACAGTACCCCATGCATCCAAGACCAATTGGATTAATAAATACACCAGTGTTATATCCAAGTTCGCGTTTTGTAAGAGTCATGGTTATTATAATAGTTAAGAGTTGTTGTCAGTTTTTAGCTATATATTTTTTCCTGATGGTAATAGATTTGATCTGGTATTTATAATTTTTTTTGTTATAAAACTTTATCTATATTTAATTATATCTTACGTAAAAAATTGTCGTAAAAGGTGAACCATCATACGTATTCTTATTTCCTATTATATCTGCTACAGTTTATTAAAGGTTCTCGATGGTGGTAAACATTAGGAACACGATATAAATGTACGTTTTAGATTGTTACACAAATGTTAAGGTCATTCATTATCTTGATTAGTAATACTACCGTAACATAATCAACTTACAAACTGGATTTTTAGACTGCTTTTGCGCATGATAATTATTTTTTTTACGCACTTGAATTTTATTTTTGCGTACTCCCACTAAATTTTTTGCCCGCGCTGATTTTATTTTTGCGCATATAAAATTATTTCGAAAATAGATAATGATGATGTTCTTAAATATATTTGATAACGGCATTGGATAATAAGATTAATAAGAAATAACTATGTATTACGTACAATATATTTTCTGAAATAGGTGAACATTGTAAGTTTATTTGTAAAAATAAAAAAAAAGGTAATGCGCAAAAATAAAATTCTAAGTGCATAAAAAATAATTATCATGCGCAAAAGCAGTCTAAAAATCCAGTACAATATAAGGGTCACACTACGTACTGTATTACGCATTACAATAATGACAAATATAATTTGGATAAATATAACAATATAAAACTCTAGCGTAAATATATAAAATGAATTTAATGTAAAAAATTTATATGGATTTTCAAAAACCAAGTTATCAACTCCCCCCTTCAAGTGTCCAATGTATGATTGAACACACTTTATAATAAATATAATATAAAGAAGACATATAACCATATTATATGTGATTGTATTTAAGCAAAGTTTTATGCAAAAAGAAAAGAAAATATTTAAATAATGTTTTGCAAAAGAGAAATTTTTAAGGTATGTATTGCTCTGGATTACTTTGTATTAGGTATTTGTACTATAAGAAAATATACTCAGGAGAATGGGTTTGAATCAACATTCAAGTGAATTTGCTATTTCGGATAAGTGGAATACCACAAATGTAAATCTGTTTGGGACATGATTAAGGTGTGTAATATTATAGTAAGAGAATAAGAAAATAAAAAAAAAATACGTATACGACTACATATTACAAACATTGACGAAATTGTACGTATGTCATTTTTTATTCCATGATATGTGACAATCTTATAATTATTTATTCTTGTTTCCATCAATTTAATGTTGCGTACCGTTTACTGTTGAGGCCAAAACTTTTCGCATCTCTTCTACTTCGTTATCTGAAAGCTGGAGCTGTTCACCTTTTGACATTTTGCTCCAAATACTTTACTCGCTTTGTTCCGGGAATAATAATAAAATCATTTCCTTGTTCCAATACCCAAGCGAGAACAAACTCTGAAGAAGTGGTGTAACGTATAAAAATTAAAAGACATTTTTATATCAACAAAATTACCCTCATCATTATTATATTTATTCTTTACCATTACCATTATTATTATTATTATTTGTATCACCGATAAAGTATCACGAAGTACCAAATTACGTGATATTATTGGAGCGTGCTGCGACACATTTGTGTCGAAGCAAAGACGCATTTATGTCGGAGCAATGACACATTTATGTCGAAGCTGCGACACTTTTCTGTCGAAGCTACGACACTTTTACGACGAAGCAATTAGTATAAATACCCCTAAATTATTTCAAATAAAATTGAGTTCTTTAGTTCTATCTTTACCTTTTAAATCTTTTAGGCTTTTAACAAATAAATTGACCTGACAATAGATTTCTTTGAGCATAAAGCCTCTTAAACTCATTATAAGATTTCTCTTTTGTGGATTCAGACGTAATATTCCTGGATATAAGAACTCCCACAACCATATTTAATCCATTTCATATAATTTATTACTTAAATACACTCACATAGTATACTATTTCTTCTTTATTTTATACATTTATACGAAGTACTTCAATCACACATTGAACGCTTCAGTGGCTCCTTTTTTCTGTGCGAAAGTATCAATTTGCTTTACCAATTCTAGATTCTTTAAAAAAAATTCCACAGAGAAACGATGTTTAGCTAGGCGCCAGTCCCCTTTTTTCAAATCAATTCGTGATTTGATTGCACAGGTAAGAAAACCAAGGTCAAGTGGGGAACTATATACGTATAAATAAACAGGTTTTTTTATATATATTAGTTGAATATCCTGTAGGCGTTATACTTTAAAATCAATTTCAATTATGTAAAACACACACACACGCACATATATATATAACTTACTAAGCTACAGTGGAGATACCCAATTCCCGTGTGGTTTGAAGAATGTCGTTTGTTCCAATATCTAAAGTCCATGCCGAGTACTCAATTTGATATGTCGTAATTGGATGTATTTTATGAGCACGACGAATATCATCGACGCCATGTGTTGATAAATCAATATATCGAATTTTACCCTCCTTGACTAATTCTGCTAGAGCTTGCATTGTTTCCTCAATAATGGGTCTATTACCATCAGAACATAAAAAGATTTAACGATTAAATATTTTTAATTTTATAAATGTTATCAGCAACACCAGTTTTTCTGTGGTCTGTCTCTAGTACAAGTAACCTCATCCGTTTTTCACCACACCTATGATTTTTCTCCCTCATATACCAGCTAACGAACACCAACTTACGTTTCAGGATCTGGTCGATGCATGTAATATAAATCGATGGTTTTAACACCAAGGCGCTTGAGACTATCTTCGCAGCATTGACGAATATATTCTGGTTTTCCATTTACTCTTAGTCATTCTCGCGTCTTTTTATAAGGAACAACGGCAAATTTAGTGCACAAAAACACCTTGTCACGATTTCCTGATTTGGCAAAATATCCTCCCAATAATTTTTCATTTTAACCAACACCATAACATCGGAGGTGTCCTAAAAGTTACAACCCAATTCCAATGCACGATCCAAAACTATCATCTTACGTACTTTCTTCATCGGATGAACCATAAAAATCGCTCATGCTATGTACATTATTATTTTTATAGCACATATAGGAGGATTATTGTTACGTTAGCATAAAAGATAAAATAAAATACAGGTATTGCTCGCACTATGATAATTTGATTATCACGGTATAGCAGTATAGCAGTTATTACCCTATACATCCAAGTCCAAGAGGATTAACAAAAGTACCCGTCCTTGCTCCAAGTTCTTGTTGTCCAACCATACTGTTTTACTATATTATAATGCGATACCAAGAAATTTAAAAAAATGTACTTTTATATACACTTAGATATTCGAATACGCTAATGAATTTACCATACCGTTATCCAAGGACGTTCAAAATATTATGTATCGCACTTGGTATAATTGGGGATGGTTTAATGCGTGCTTTAAAATTTAGGGTTTTAAAACTACAAGCTTACATAAGCTAGGGAGGTCCTGAAAAAAAAGACACATTTTTTTTTCCTATAGTAACTATAACAACGTATAATTTGTTTATATTCTACATAGCATCATATTAAATGCAGAAATTTGTACGTTTTGCAGCAGTAAAATTTTTCAATGTTTTTTTCTTTTAGTTTTGCGTACGTAGAAGAGAAAAGATTTTCAACATTGTATATAAAGACTCGGCGTTGTTAGTTATTAAGATTAAGCAGTATTTTGAGTTTTTTTTTTAAAAAAAAATGTGTAGATAATGCGATTGATTCACATACTGTTGTTAAATTATCCAATATACGAGGTCAAAGCAAGATCAACATCTCATACGTAATTAATATCTAAAAAGTTGGTGTACGGGATTTATAGGCTAAGTTCTAGATGAAAAAAAAAAACGAGGGAGTTCAAAAGAGAAGTATCACATGGTTCTGTTTTAATTTGGTATTCCAATGCTTGCCATTAGCCAATATCCTATTAAATGTATCTTGTCCTGGTTCTCAGTGAAAAAAAATATAAAAGCAATTCAGTGTCCAAAATTTTCATTTTAGATTTATTCCATTTTCGTCGCTTTCTATATAATAAATGCTAAGATGTGAAAGTATATCTCAAAGCAAAACCGTCAAAAACACCTAATAAAGAAAACAGAACTATTTAAACAAAATCAGCTGTAACTGAATTTGATGTCATGGAGCTCTGGATCAAGGTGTTGTGGCGTACGGGGGATGGTCTTTCAAAGTTTTTTTTTTATTATACGTACGTAAACACCATGATTATTATCATTAAAAAAGATAAAGCATATTGCGAATTTTACTTAGACATAATAATATGTGTCTTTTTTAAACATATGATCAATATGACTATATACCATATGTGAAAATATGGATTTTACAAGATTGAGGACCCAAGAAAGAATATATTCCTAGTTTGCTTTTATAGTATTCTTCAAGGTATACCACTCCATATGTAACAGCAAGAAAAAGTGCAAAGTACGTATACTCTATGATATTTTATAAGAATCAATTAGATGTATATGTATTGCACACATTTACATGGAATATGTAAAAAGTCATTGATTATGATGTGAGAACGTACAAAACTGACACGGACGGTACAGTATACAATTTCTTTTTGTAGTAAGTAGTGTTAGAAATTCATTTTTTTACGTAACCATTTAATGCTAATTATGTACGAGCTTGAAAGGAATCCCGTCTTGAAAACGTTCAGCCTGAAGCTATGTATAAAAGCTTTTTAAAAAAATAAACAATATGCTAATCCTATTGAACACAGCTCCATAGTACAGTATAAAATGTTGAATAGAATTTTATAATATAATCTGGAACAGATAGTAAATCATTAGACGATAATCTATTGAAGATAAGATATATGGATTGTTTATTGCTAAAAATGAAACTCGATATGCCACAACACAAATGCCTATTTTTTTTTTCTTTTTTTTTTTTTTTTGAGAATAAAAATAAATAAAAAAAGATGTGGGGAATACTATGTAATAAAATGTAGGGAGATTTTTTTTTCCAATAATGAATATACACACTAATGCTATAACAAGAAATAATAATATAAACAGATATGAGAAGTAGGGAGGTTGATTGTGTTTTGTTTGCGATAATAAAATATCAAATGTGTCAGAAAATAATTATCTGTTTTTGCCCAAAAAATATGATAATAATGATGATAATAAAATAATAATGCTTTTATGCCCTTTTTTGTTATTGTTTCTTTTTACTCTCGTTCGATAAACAAAGATCCTTGTTCCATATCATTTGTTTCAAATAATCTTTCCCATTGATCTGATGGAACTAAAGAACCAAATAAACGCGTCATATTTTCTCCCAGCTATATAAATATATCATTTATCAATTTGTCAGTATACTAATGTAATTAAAATCCTGCCCCGTGTTTGATAGCTTCTTTTCTCTTCCTTTATTTTTCATTCTTTTGTTTACCTTGTCTAAATCACGAATGATATCCTCCATCATTGTCACATATGCATAATAAAGAACATAAACATGTTCCTTTTCCAATAATTGCTGAGACTGGGCGATGGGTAATTCCCTTAAATGAACAATCAAGGATTTCCATGCACTTCGCGCCGGTGGGAAATAAGGTGGTAATGGTGTTTTGAGACGCAATGCGGAGGCCAAGAGATAGAAATAAAGTAAGACATTACCGACCATTTCACGTCGTTCTCGACTAACAGGTATAATGAAATCACGTTGAACATCTTCAAACCATGCATCCTTGAGAATCACTGCACGCATTGACAAAAATTTGTCGATAATGTTCTGGCACGACATGAGCATTTCTTTGTAAGTTGCTACCGGGAATGACCCTTTGAGTCGTGGTTCGTTGGGAGTTTGCGCTAATAATGTTTGAAGTTCCAATAATGTACGTTGGAGTCCAAGTTCCATTTCCTGAAACGTTTGTCGTGCCATTTGTCGTTGAGACACTAACGTTTTAGTTGAATCACTATCCTTGCCGTTCGTTGCTGTTTTCGGATTACTGGAATTAGTGCTACTTCCTAATGTTGATGATAAAAGTTGACGATCATCTGGAAGTTCGGAATAAACGGATACAATTTTTTGATACAAGAATGCCATCCGTAATAAAAAATCCGAAAACTGTTTGCGCAATTCAGATCGTGCCTCAAAAGGCCATACATAATTGTTTGCAATAAGTCCATAAATAACACCGACAATGATAGCAACACATCGTTGTAATGCTAAGCGCCACACCTCCACAGTATTTGTTTCACGGTCATTGTATTTGTTTAGCATCACGAGGTTGAAAGCAAGTAATGTGAATTGTCCAAATTTACCATGTTTGTGGTTCAAGATGAGCCAAAAATTAGGTATCGAGAAAAGCCATGTAACAATCGGTAAGACATACATATTAGCAGGGAAAAGCATGTAGAGTATCATAGCAGCAACAACACCGAGAACGGTGGAAAAAATACGATAAATCGAAACCACGTTTGTCATGCCAACTGTTGGCGTCATGACAACCATTAGCTATTTTTTTTTGAAATTAAATATCAAAAAGTTAATTAGAAAAGAAACGTAATAACGAAGAAATAAAATACTATATATGAGAAAAAATAGTTTACTTACTGTAATCAAAGCCCATTCCATACGCCATTCTCTAAACCAAGGACCAGTCGTTTCGAAAAATGCGGGTAAGGCCAAAATAACAGCCGCAAAGGTACACTTAACTGCATACCGCACTTTTTGAAGCTTGAATAATGAAAGTCCTCTCCAGATACGCAAGAAAAATTTACGCCAGGTCGTCGTTGGTTGAGGAGTATGTAATGTATTCATGGTATTGCGTTCATTAGGAACAAATCCATTAAATGAAGATTTGCGTCGAGCAGATTTTTGTTCTATCAATAAAATATGAGAAAATGAGGAAAACTATTACTATGGATGGATTTCATACCAACAATAAAATCTTATTATATTTTTGTAATTTACCTTTACTGCCATTCTTTTTCCAAGTAAGCGCCTTCCACCAGTGCATCGACTTGGCAATTTCACCAGCTTCAGACCATTCTCGAACTGCTTGAACCAAAGTGATCAATTCGCGTGCAAATTCAATCATGTTAAAAACAAAAAAATATACCAAAAATACATCTTCACCGGGTGTATAATCAGGTTGATCATCGCCGCGCTCACGATGCATGTGGCGCATTCGTCGGTGATGTAACCGCTGAACTGCTTCCCGTTGGGAAACTTCAAAAAGAGCAATTGCCTTTTCCAAATTAGCTTCCAAAGTATCATATGTTGGGATCGCCTTCTTGACTCTGGCGGAAGGTGTGGCAGGAACAAAACTGAATTGGAGATTATAAATAGTTTGTTTGGATGTATAGGCAAGTGATTTCAAGGGTTGACGAATTGTATGAATAAACTCAATCAAGGCCGTTCCACTCTCTTGTTCTCTATCACTCGATTCACTCATACTCGCCACTTCAGCATCTGATACCACTTGTATGGTCTTTTGTCGTCGCATTTCATTTTCAAGTCGTCGGCGACGGTAACCCGCACGGATATTCCATTCACCTTCTGGACTTTTTACTTTTCTTTTATCTTTAGATCGTTGTAGTCGACTCTTGGCTTTGCGTGAGATATCTTGTTGTGATTGTTGCGCTGACATTCGTTCAAATTGTAATCCACAGCTACTTCGGAGGCCACCGACATGCTGTGCCAAACGTTGCATGCTCTTTACAATTTGTTCGTATTCGTGGGTACGGCCACGCACTTGACTGTTCCACATGACTTCTAGCTTTGCCTCTTTAAGAGATTTTTGGAGTGCAGTAAAACTAGCTCGGTGGGAGTCGATGGCCGTTTGCAATGATTTGTTGGCCGTAAATTCCGGTAGATCATCATCCAACAAAAATGTTTTCGTCAACAATTTCAGTAGGACTCGATATGACGTAAGTGTCGCATCCAAATCTTTGCTATCATCATTGGTAAAATCATAAATGTAAAAAAAAGAATTGTTTTTTTTTTTCAGTTTATCAATATTTTAATAAATAATATTCATGCATAAAAAAAATAAATAAATTTAAAGTTATTTAGCTATGTGATAATGTTATTGGCATCAAACTTTATTATACTTACTTTAATTTTTTAGCTGCAGAAAAAGGCCAAAATAAAATGCAAGCAGATACCGTGATCAGGGTACCAGTAGCCACGGCTGATGTAATTTGTTCAATACGTGTCGTATCAAAGTCTCCACGATTGGCCGACCCTTCTCGTACCACAATAACGAAGATAATAATAAAACAAAGACTTGATGCTTGATAATTATTATAATTGCATTATAACCAATAGAGATAACAAATAATAATAAAGTTAATAACTTTAAATCTCCATATGGTAAATACATGATAACAATCCAAACCCCCTAAAAAATTTTTTTGGGCAAAAACTTTTTTTTTCTTACCTGTTGCAACAGGAGGTTTATTCCAGTGTGCCTTGAAAAAAGCAATCACATATGTAGCACCAGCCAACCAAAAAAAAAGAGATATAGAATGTGCAATGTCGTAATAGTCTCGATCAACAAAATAATCTGTAGATATCATAGAGCCAAGACAGATGGCCAGTGCGAAAAAAACATAACCCCATCCATAAGCGGCTGCTTCCACCATACCACCTAGAGATTTTGCCGGATTGAAAAAGACAGTAGCTGTGGCAACAATATGACTTGAAACACGATTATTACCGATGAATGTATTTAAGGCAGGGATAAATGTAAATAATGATCCGATAAAATATGCAAAACTACACTTGAGTACTTGACGTTGAGCGTGTGTTAATCGGAAAGATCGTATAGTATGACATTTTTGTTTGAAACGTGACCACAAAGTGTTGTTGTCTTCATCTTTTTTCGCGAAATGACGATATCGTCTTTTCTTGTTACTATCGCCAGGAAAAAATGGCGTATCAGAAGAGTCAGTATCACTCGTAGATGTGGATGACGATTCTGATGAACCTGAAACTGCTCTATAGTTTGGTTGGGTGCCAGATGAATCACGTAACAATGGCGTTGTCTCCCTGCAAAAAAAAAAAATATAAACAGATAAACCCAATATAGCCCTCCTTTTGTTTAGATTCATCATTTTTTTTTCTCAAACAAACAAACAACTTTTTTTTTCTAGTTGGATGTACCTGTCCAAGTCTGTATTTCTCTGTGGTATTTGTTGTTCGTATTGTCGCACTCCACCAATTTCCTGGTATTTACTTGGGATATGCTCATCGTTTGCTTCCATTGCGGAATCGCCATCACTAAACGATTGTGGTTCAGGTATAGTTGATAAGGATACAGTACGTTTTTGAATTATCCCGTCTTCAAGCACAACTTCTATTTCACTATAAGAGGAAGGTGAGCGTGTTGGAATATCTGAAACTTGTTCTCCCCATTGTGAAAGAGTAGAATGACGATCGCTCGCATAAGTTCCAGGTGAAGTTGTTAAAACAGTTTGTTCACCACGAAGAACAGTGTTCGGAAAGGGTATAGGAGCGGCGTTGCGAGGTAAACGCTTTGCCATAGCTTTTTTTTTTTTTGACAGCGGAGAAGAGTGAGAAAAAAATAAAAAAGAAGTATACCCTCAAATCAAAAATAACAAAAATTAAAAAAAAAAAATTCTGGTCTCTTTTTATTTCAATTTGACGCTACACAAAGAATTTAGACGCATATCCTCAAATAATAACATCATGAAACGGGTTTCAATCCCACTAAAAATAAGAAATAAAATATCTTTTTGAATACAATAACAATAATAATAATTGCTCATTTCTCCCACCTTATTTTCACACATATTTTTTTTTTCCTTTGAGTTGTAAAAAAAAAAAAACCTTACCACAATCCTTTCTGGCATATCTTTACTACTGTCCGCCAGAAGTGGATTTTGCTTCTTTTGTTCAGCTAACTGTTTGCTTAGTTTTCCATCTGATTTCACTACTCCGCGACTTTCAGCCTTTTTCATATATTTGCCCATTTATATTAGCTCTTTTTTTTTATAATAATGTATATTCGCCTTTGCATGGAATTGTTCTATTTTTCTTTTGATAATGGTTTACCTGTTGCCGACGTTGTTCTGCAGCTGCCAGCATGGCTTCTCTATCTGCACTTTGCTTCCCTTTGTTAGCAGAAGACCCTAAAGTATTACCACCTGATGCTGTGTTGGGTTCATTATCACCACTGGATCCCAATCGTTGACCTTGATCACTGTTTTTTCTTGAACCCAGACAATTCCCCTTTTTTTTAACAAGTAAAACACAGCATTAATATAATGAATTTTATACAGACATGATGATTGCACTTCATCTCCAATTGTTGGAAAGAGAATTACCATGGACTATTATATTTATTATGTGTTGTATAAGAAAAATAAGAACCTTATGAACCTTTGAGAAACGAGACGGCCTTCTTAATCCAAAAAATGCGGGAGTAGAAAATTTTGTATTATGCGAGTATTTTTCTTTTTTGGTATTTTGTTTCTTGGCAACCAGGTTCATATTGATAACCTTCATTTCACTATGAATCACATAAATTATTTTTGTAAAGAAGTGTGTAAATTTGCTCCAATAATAGTACGCTACTCTTTTTTTGTTTACTGATTTAAATCAAAACAATACGTACCCCATAAACAAGTTTTTAAGCTTATCTTTTTTTTTTTTTTTTTTTTTTTTTACAAACATGAGATTTTTTATGTTGTTTATGCACAGATAATTTAAAGAAAATAAGATAAAATAACTAGTCAATCTTTCAAACTGTGTTGATAGATCAAACACATGTGTATAGACAAAACAGATTTTTATTCAAATCAACAAAAAGGAAACTTTTTCTCCATGTTTCCAATATTCTTGGATTATATGGTGATACACCACCATGCTACAACAAACGATATTTTCTCAGAAAAAAGAAAAAACAAAAATTTAAGTGGCGCAACATAATGATTGCTCATTTTTGTAACTGTTCTCTTATTAATTATCTATATGAACATGAAACAAATTCATTACCTGGTTAGTTCCACTTTACTATAGCTGATACAAATAATTGGGATCTTTGAAATGGGATGAGTTTATTTTTGTATCACATTTATCATGAAAAGGCCCTTTTTCTTCTTATGGCAAGCAAATATTCCCATCAGGAAAACATAGTAATTTCACTACTTATATTCACACACTTTGATATCGATGGCGTTTCTTTAAGGAAACCTGGTTCCTTTTGTAAACATCAGTTTAATTTCTTATATCATTTTACAAAATGAAATTTAACTCGACTCTAAAAAAAGCGGTCGGTAATAACCACAAAGTATCAGAGTGATAATTTTAACACTAGATATTTAATTCTTTTTTGACAAATAAGGTTAAAATTATGCATAAACGAGGAATGCGAAATCTGAGTTCCTGATTTAAAAAAAAACAACAATTGTGGAATCGAATGTTTTAATATGTCAATTACGGATTCAAGCAACACAGCAATATTATTATAATATTTTATACGGTTGATATCAGAAAAGGAAAAGGTATTCCGGTTGGGACTTTTGCGTGAGAAAAAAAATTGACACATCAACAAGACATTTATAACAAGACATTTATAGAAAGCCATCACTGTTATAAGTTACCATTACTCAAAGAATATTGAAAAGGTATAAATTATTTGAAACAAGCATACTCTATACCGGTTAGCGGTATTATGTCATTTCCATACACACTCTTTCAATAGCATATGTATATAAACCCATTTCGTAATATGTTTTCTCGTTTTCTGTACACAAAGTTTGCTAGACGTTCAATAAGGTTAAGATTCAATGATGTTGTATTTATATACAAAAGAAAATTAACTATATTTTTATTTATTTATTACGTAGTTTGAAAATAAATATAGTGAGATATGATGTAATTTATTAAAGATATGGCACTTGGACAGAAACAAGAATCATGTGACCATTACTTCAAACAGGATTTACGGGAACGTGTGCAAAGGATCGATAAGAAAACCTTATCTAGTTACTATTACATGTTTGTACACACATATAATATTAATGATGTCTTTTAACAATAATATAGGTCCGTAATCACCCTCACCATGGGAAATTTTCGCGAGGTCCGCGAGGTTCGCGAGGTTCGCGAGGATTGTTGTGACACAAATTTCCCAATATGAGCTAGCTTCGCGAGATTCGCGAGGTTCGCGAGGTTCGCGGGGGCTAGT